>CACVKI010139580.1:0-34281 GCA_902732785.1 Trichogramma evanescens
CTTCAAGATTCCCGGACGAACCTATCCGGTCGAAATCATTCATCAGAAAGACCACGTGGACGATTACGTGGCCGCAGCTGTGAAACAAGTGATACGCAGCTGTCGATGCTCAATGGTTAGCTGAATTTGGACACATGTTCTTCAGTGTCAAGGAGGCAGGCAAAGTCGGCAAAACCAAGAGGCAAGCTCAGATAAATTTAGATACAAGCTCAGATAAAAGCTCAGATAAAAGCTCAGATGGAAGCTCCAATAAAAACGAAGAACGGGCTACTATGAGAAAACAAGCGATTGTGATTCCTGGACTCAGAGAACCAGGCACTCCTGCATTTTATCGTATGAGAACTCCTAAGCGTATTGGCTTGTAAAGAAATTACGACTTGTAAAAAAAATTGTAAATATGTAAATATGTAAATACACCATTGATTTGAATTAATTCAAATAAAAAAAATATATTCTGGTAAAAATTTTGTTTTAATCATCTTCCTATTCATTATAATATCCACACATATCCATATGAAAAGTTGAGGAAAATTTAATACACTAAAATATCATTTTGTTTTATAATTACATGAAAACTGATTTATCACTAAAGTACCACTTTGATATAACAATACAGAGTATGATATTGTAATACATTAATGCATTGCTACTTTAAAGAATTGACTTTTCTTTTTCACTTAAACATATTTTACAAGCATTAATAGTATATAGTTTCATTGTATCAACTTAAATTTCAGCGCACGAGTAATTTGAAAATGTCATTATGATACTGTTATACTTGAATATAGTTTTTTTTTAACTAACATAGTTTTTTTTTAAATCTCAAATAATCCATAGCTTTTGAAATCATTCAAATGAATAAATGCATTGTTTGCCCAATGAGTAATTTGATCAATTTAAAAATCTTTGCCTTACATACTACTGTTTAGGCAACTCAATGGAAAATGAAGGAAGAGACACTTGTGCATTACAATATGGTATAAATATTCGGGCTCTGAACTGTCTGTTTACGGTATATTAAAAGTATGTACTTACGATATTTCGATTCGAACTTAATTACTTCAAGATCAAACGCTATAAAAGAGGATTACTGCGCACGATTGACAGAAAATCCGAAGACGGCAATCGAGTTACAAATAAAGTAATTGCGGAAAAATATATGATGATTCGTAGTGATCACCACTAGGAGGCTTTTTCGTACTCAAGCCACATTCGCGCAAGAGAATAATACATATAGCTCTTATATTCTTAAAAATCCTATTCTCGCACGTAAGAAAAACAACATATTATAAAACGTAAAATCACCCCTATTCTTAAAGGTACCTGTTTAAAATATAACATCACTGCGAACGATCCACATACAAATTCGAAGACCGTATAGTCGAGCTACAAATAAATCAGCTTGATCGCGAATCATTTTTTAAACAAATTTTCTTCTACAGTAATGAAATGAATCGAAAATCGTTTTAAAGCAAAACAGAAGATTGAATTTATTGTCAAGCGTCAAATGACTTAAGTAAATAATATTTTGATTCGAGCTAACGAGCACTAGGAGGCTCACTCACACCAACGTGACACATTCGCGCAAGAGAAAAATACTTTCTCCGTCCATAAACATAGTTCTTATTCTTTTAGAAGTCTATACTCTTTGGAGTTTTACAACATTGGTCGTACCGTTTTCACACTCAAACTTATTGTGATAAAATTCGACTTATGAATAAAACTTAACCGGTTGAGGCATTATGTAATTTTTATATGCTATGTAAGACTAGTGGTAACATGCACGCCTAAAAATATCGAAATTGCATGTATTATCCAGAGAATTATGCATTTATTTCATGAAAGACTCAATAAAGAAACTATATAAAAGTGAAAAATAAATATTGTACATCGTGCCTGGTTCTGTGAGCATAGTAATAAAAATCTCTGTATTTTGACAAAAGTACGCGAGGCTCACGAGGCAATAATCTTGATTGGAACTGTCAAATGCGCGAACAGTAAATTGAGCAGTTTTAAATTTCTCATCGAGCTACAATCGTATATCTCAATCTCATTTGACGTACGACGATAGATACCATCGTCTGCCTTGCTTCAAAACGATTTTCAATCTTCTGAACTTCGAATTGCATATCGATTACTGCCTACGTACTCGCTCGGCACATCGGATGTTTATTTTTAATAATCGCATATCGTACACACACACTCGCGTAATGTATATACGCAAGTGTACGTATTCAATTAACCTGATTTACCAGTATAATATCGTATATATACGTACATCTTGGCTACTCGCTTATATATATATAAAGAATCCAAGCAACGGTGTGGCAAAACCGTTAGATAATTTGCGTAAAACGTGTGCAAGACGAAAAATAAAGGCAAAAAGGCAGCGGCGCGGCCTATATGATACGTATAAAGGCACTGAGCCGAGCAGAGTTTGGCTGCTGCAGATATACAGCAGAAAGATGCGAAAAAGAAAAAAAAATGAAAAAAAGGAGCGAACGATCCTCAGGAGGACGATGTCCTTGGTGAATTTTTTCAAAGGATAACACAAGGTAAGACGTCATCGGGGATGTACTCGCGGGGAATCTATCATAGCCGCGCGCATTATATACGTATATACATGTAAGTGGAGGTAAGGAAAAACGGGGTTACTACAAGATCAGAAGCAGCTGCAGATGCAGCAGCAGCGGTGGTGGCTCGATCCAGAAGAAAAGTAGAAGGAAGAGGAAAAATCATGGCGAAGTATATACGGGCATTTATAGAAGAAGCATAAGAAGAAGAAGGGAGAGATGAAGCAGAAAGGTAGGATAATATAGCTTGCACATGCACTCGGATAGTGTGTGTTTGTGTGTGGAAGGAGTCGTTCTTTCTCTCTCTCTCTCTCAGTTTTGTACACGGGTTATACATACATATATAGCTCTCGAGCGAGAGCTTTAAAAAAGAGAGAAAATAAGTGAAGCGAAGTGGGGAAGTGAGATAGAGAGAGAAGGAACGGTCAATGCCACTACTTCACCTCGAGTTTCATTCTTTTTAAGCGTACGTAGTATATATATAGGCGCTATCTTCTCTCACTCTTTTCTCTTTTCTCTCTCTCTCTCATCCTGCGAGCGTGTATATATATGGATTGAGCGGCAGCAGTCGAAAGCACGTTGCGCCCGATCGCCCGTGTATAGTAGTGTCTTATATACACACACACACACGGTGCAGAGTAGAGTACGCAGCCACACGTCGTCGAGCTATCATCATCCGATTCCACGCGCGCGATCGTCCGTGCTGCCGATCGTCATCGTCGTCGTCGCACCGTCATCATCATCTTGCTCGGATCAGAAGCGAAGAAGAAGACGAAGAAGACGAAGAAGAAGAAGAAAAAGTGCCGCCACATAGCCACACTGCCGCCGTGGAATGTAGTCGGTGCAGCAGCATCAGCAGCAGCGGCAGCAGTCAGTGTTCTATACTCGGGCTATTCTCGCTCTCTCTTCTTCTCTCGTGGTACTATGATTTTCTCACCTGTTTAGTGTAGTTTGTGTACTTGTTGGTATACACGTCGACGTTCAGTTTCTCGCTGGCTCTCGGACTCCGTGCTGTGTACTGCGTGTGGTGCATCGACGCGACGACGATCATCATGCTCGACGCGCTTGCCAAGGGTTGATATTCTCCATCCTGCACCCCCCCTTATAAATAGTGAACTCTGTTTTGTTGGTTGTGTGCAGTTATAGTTGTTGTTGTATTCATTCAAATTTCCCGCGAGCCGCAAGCAGCAGCCACAAGTGCCATTGACGCGAAACACAAGAGAAAGAGAGGGACGATCATGATAAGACAGTGCGTCGTCGCCTTGGATTAAACAGCACGACTCGTTTGCCTCTGCCGATCGACTACTCCGATCGCATATCCTTCGATCTAGTCCGCCTTCTTCGAGCCGAGGTAAGTGTTTTTTTTTTTCGCTGCATCGACTTCTTCTTCTTCTTCTTCTGGCCTTTTAAATTTTTTGTTTTTATTATATCCATCGAGCGTCCAATGACCTCTTCTCTCGCGCCTTGAATACATTATGTACCCTCGTGTATATACGGGCAGCTATAATATCGGACGCACTTTTTGCTCGTTCGCGTGATACTGCTACTGCTGCAGCGCGAGGATTACATTATTTTTCTTCGGCAACGATGCTGCCGCGAGCCGCGCGAGTGGTTGCGAGCGAGAATCAAAAAAAAAATCCTGGAAAACGCTATCGCCGCGGTGGTTTTATTGGCTTTTCGGGGGAGGGAATCGCGCACAAGATTGCATTATGTTACTTTTACTTTTCGCCGTTTACAGTTAGGGCGAACGGGTCGACGACGACTAAGAGGGCTTAGGAATTCGTCCGCGCGCCTCCTTTACCTGCATACTTAAATACGCGAGTCTTTACAATGCACACACGCGGCATACTCGGAGCTCGCGCGATATAACGCGAAAAAAATGCCGTGCGCGCGTGTGGTTCTTTTTTACGTTTTTTGTTCGTTTGTTATTTTTTTCTCTCCACCCGCGTGTAGGCTCCAGCAGCAGAGAAAAAAATACATAATCGCGCTCCCGCGATTACGGAGCTTTTGTGGATAAATAAGCTCTCTTTCTCTGGGCACGTCCACGCCGTACTTTACGCCGTACTTTTGTCAAATCGCTACGTACGCATGTATGTATATCCGCGAAACGTATTTATACATGCGCGAATACACGAGCGAGAGCCAAGAAAGAGAGAGAGAGAGAGAATTGATGTACCGTAAACGAGCGCGCGCGCGGAAAGTTTGTGTGCCGGGCATATAATACGCAACCAGTATCACACGAAGTAGCGGTACTCTCCTCGCTGTTGCTGCTGCTCCTGCCTGTTGCAGACCTTAAGGTGTGTGTGTGAGTGTGCTGGTATTTATACGTAAGAATGTGTGTGTGTGTGTTCGTGTGGGCATTATGTACGAGAATCGCGTCTTTGTACGGTTGATATTATATTATACGCGCGCAGACAAAGCTCTCTCTCTGTCTTGGCAAGCGCGATCGACACTTTGGGCCTTATTCATACACTCATCTGCACACACAGTTAATAGTGGCGAGGAAAGGGAGGGACTTTCGCGAATCGCGATAATAATGACACATATCCGCGCGCGCGTACATACACTCACGATCCTATGTATAAAGGATTAAGATCGCGAAGCGCGCGAGACACTTTTTTTGTCGTCGTCGTCGGCTTTTGTGCCACGCGCGCGCGCAGCAGCTACGTACGTGCAGTTATGCAGCAGCAAGCCGAGCTTTTGTCCCCTCGCGATTATCCTTTGTACGCTTCTATAAATATAAAATTATGATATCGTGCGCACGCAACGCGATGCGCCGCAGTAATCGCGTACCCGCACAGCAAAATCGTCTTGCATAACGATCGCCACCAACGAGAAATGTAATGTATGAGTTTTTTTTTTTTTTTAAGTAAGAAAACGAACTAGGATCCTGGTAGTCGATACCGTGTGCCCAATCGGCGGCTGGCCGCGCGGAAGCTGCGGTCGCGAAAGTCGAACCGCTCTTTGTGCCGTCGTTGATCTCGTTTTACTCGACCTGTCGTCGTCTATGCACCTTCATCGTGTCAATCGGTCAATTTTGCAAAAATCAATAACACAAAAGTTATTGGAGCGTGCTTGGCGCCGCGCGAGTCAATTACAACAATGCACAATCGCGCCTCGCGCCTCGAAAAAAGCTCGTTCTCGGCTTCTAGCGACTCAGCTGTAAAAAATTCCTATACATCCTTGATCCTTCGTATTTTTCATATGTATCTTTGTTGCGCAGATGCAGACTCCCCGGCGCAATTGGGCCGCCAGTCTCGCCTGCGGCCTCGTCCTGTTGCAGCTCTGCGTCGCCGGGCCCGTCATAGTGCCGCAGTTCCTCACCGCAGGTAAGTGTCAATCGTCAGAACGCGCGCCTACGCAATCGCGAGAGATTCGACCTAGCTATCATCATATACATATAGTCCATGCCAATCGTGCAGCGCAGAGAACAACTGACGTACTCGATTTGGCGCACTTATTACATTTGAAAGCTCTCGGCTCGGCCATATGTGTGTGTGAGCAGCAGCTGACACTCGCGCGCGCTATGAGATAATGATTATGAGATAGAAATTCATATGCTACATTGCATCTAGCTACGACGACGACGATATAGTTTTGCCACGCGACCCACTTTTCGTTGTATACAGTGGAGAAGGCACATGGCATGCGCCTTTACCTATATAGTAATGCCCCCCGCGCGCGCGCTAGCAGCTATATCACAGAGAGCGAGCAGCCGGCTTATACCACATTTAAACTTAACGGTAAATCGCGCGCGCTCGACGCGATACCGAACTCTGGACGCTATATAGCATATATCCATTCCCTTCTCTCTTCGGCGGCGCCCGCATACATGAAAAAGTTACTTGTACTCTGCGCTTCGTGAAAATTAATATGCTCCAATGCGCCTATCCTCTCCTGTATATATACATAAAACAATACCGCGCGTTGAAAGTAACACGAGTCAAAATAATAATACCTACCCGTCAATTATGTCGTCAACGCACACCTTTCTTTTTCTCTATCCTATATTCGCTCGTTCGTCGTCGTCGTCGTTGTTCTGGTTCTTTTTTTATCTATGTCTTCGTTTCGATTTACTTTTATTTGCGCGCGCGGAGATCCGTGTATTAGACTGTATATACAGAGCTTCGATCCGAAATCCATGTCAGAGCAGTCGCGTTAAAAGGCTTAAACAGGCGCAAAATAGAAAGTTTCTCCTCGGCTCGAGTTACAAATGTGTGTTTATTGTTACAACAAAATGTACGTGCTCTAAAAAAAAAAATAAAACAAAGTAAGAAAGAAAAACAACGTCTCTTTTGGACGCTACAGGTACCGGAAGGAACATCAGGCACTTGCCGTGCGTGTCACGTCGCACCGGCGAGCAGGGCGTGTGCATGTTCGCGTTCACCTGCGCCAAGGCTAACGGCACCCACCTCGGCACGTGCATCGATCGCTTTTACTTCGGCAGCTGCTGCAGAATCGACCAGGAGGCGGACGGGGCCGAGCAGCCCGGCGTCTTCGCCCAGGACGGCAACCAGGTAGACGAGGGGACGGCCGCAGGGGACAGCAACGACGTGCCCGGTAACGTCGATCTGCAGGCGGCGGTTGCCTTTCCCAAGCCACCGACCTCGACCGGTAGCGGTGGCAGTTTCGCTACGACGGAGAGAACGTCGACTACGAGCAATAGAGTAGTCGTCGAGACGACGTCGCCCAGGAGCAGTACCAGCCCTTCGTCTGGTTCGTCGACGAGCAAGAAGGAGCACCTCAAGACTACCCCGACAACGACGACGAAGAAATATGCCACCAGCCCGGAGTCGACCACTCAGTCGTTCCGCATCTCGACCTTCCAAACGGTCCAGAGTTCCACGGAAAAATCAACCCCGTCGACGAGCTCGCTCGGCCCCTTCACCACCAAGCTATCTAACTCTTACTCCTGGAGACCCACGAGCTCGTTTTCTCGGCCGAGCTCGACCTCTACGACAACGACATCAGGCAGCAGCAGTAGCAGCAGCAGCAGCAGCAGTGGATATTTTAAAACGACCACCACCACCACCACCACCCCCAGTACGCCAAAGATAACGAGCAGTCCGACTTGGACGTCGATCGCGACCTTCCCCACATCGCTGGCGGCCTTGTCCTCCTCGGCAGCGACGGCAACGACGAGACCCGCGGCGGCTTCGACGATTTCGTCGTCGTCCTCGTCGAGTAGCAAAAAACCGACTCACAAGCCGTTCACCCCGTCGTTCGGCGACAGGATAAACGCCGATCTGAGCTCGACGAAGAAAAAAGTACCCCAGACGACGTCGACGACGGTCGGCGAATTGAAAACGACCACGACTAAGTTGCCGAGTAGTACACAGGCGTCGACGACTATCGGCAGCAGTAGCACCAGCACTACGAAAATACCGTCGAGCACGAGGTTCCCACCGAGGAACGCCACGACCTTACGTCCAGTCACCGAGACGACCTTCGTCACGAGTCAGCCGGTGATTACGAGCACGACCTCGAAGAAACCATCGACCATCAGAAAACCGACCAAGGGATCGTCGACGAAGAAGCCCTCGGCTGGCACGAAAAAACCTCCCACGACTTCCTCGACCTCGAAGCCGAGCAGTTCTTCTACTTCCTCGTCCCAACAAACTTATACCGGCTCGACCAGCCCGGCCACTACTACAACGACGGAATCTTTGACGACCACGACGAACAAAGTTTGGAGCAAAAAGCCGAGTACCGCTGCGAGTTCGACTGTCCCGAAAAAGCCGACGACTGGTGCGTCGAAGAGACCGACGACGACCAAATACCCGACTTACGTGACGATCAAGAGAAACCACACGAGCTCGAGCCCGAGCTCGACGACGACCACGACGACGGCTTGGATATCCTCGTCGACTCCGTCGAAATTCATCGTGACGACGGCCAGGCCCTCAACGACCTCCAGCCACAAGTTAACGCCTACGTCCTCGACGATCGTCATCGGCAACTCGTCGCCTTTCCAAAAGTTCACCACCAAGCCCTACTTGTATACTAGCAGCAGCAGTAGTGGTGGTAGCACAACCCCATCGATTTCGACGGCAACGAGTCCTGCTGGACCCTCGTCAACGTCGACGACGCACAAGGTGCAGTTCGATAAGATTGGCGCGAGTTCGACGTCCAACAAGCCCAGGCCGTCGTCCATCCCGACGACGACGTTAAGGACGACGACATCGAGCAACAACAAAGTTACGAGCCCTCCGGAGCCGGACGAGACCACCGCGACTACGTTCATCACCTTCACTGTGAACGAGGAGGAGGAGGAGGACAGCGCCGAGGAGACCATCACGCCGCCGGGTATCATAACGTGGACCTCGTTGTCCGACAGCGGCGACGTCGATACGTCAACCAAAGATAACGAAATTTATGCAGGTAAGAGAAGTGATTTGCATAATGTCTAAAAAAGAAATGACAAGCGAGCGATTTGCATTAACGCGTTTTATTTTTGTCCGCGTCTAGACACCACTAAGAAAAACTGGATTTCAACGTCCTCTTCGTCGACATCGACGACGATGACGACGGCGAGCAAAGATACTACCACGGAGAGAGCAACGACCAAGACAACGACGCCCAAGGCGACGACGACTTCGACGGCGACTACCACAACGACCACGACGACGTCAACGAGTCCGAGCACGTCGACGAGTGCATCGATTAAAACAACGAGCTCGACGACACCTGCACCGGCGAGACCGACGACGCAATCGACGTCATCTTCGAGCGAATACATTGACAAATTGTCGACCTTCGCCTCGGTCACGGTCGCGCCCGACGTCCAGGAGTTCCCGGCCTTGAACATGTCCAACTTCAAACATGGTAAAATTTTTAGTTTAGCAAAAAAAAAAATAATAAGCTCCGGTCATCGACAAGTCGTTCACTCGGTCGGAATAAAAGTAACAAAATGAGCGCGCATCGTCATCGCATCGGAATCACGGGAAAGTTGAAAGTAACAAAAGAAAAAAGAGCATTCGGAGATTTTTCGTCAAAATTTTGCCAAAAAATTCGATACACCATATGTGCATGTCGTATTAAATATCTTGTATCATAAAGATAATATTCGCGTTCACGCTGGTTTAACGATCGGTAGTAAACAACAACAACAACAACAACAACGCGCATAAATCGCCGATCTATAGACATAAATCATAGTCACCTGGCGCGAAAATTATGCTACGCAAAAAAAGGATAATAATATTAATTAAAATAAATTCTAATCGTCGTCGGCATTTAAAATAATACATGACATAAGTGCAGTGGTAGTGTTGTGACTCGCGCGCGCGAGTGTGTTAAAGCGCATCAATCACGTGGTCGCGCAGAGACTAGACCTATCTCGCGCGTCGCGCGCGGGGCAAGCTCCTTCGACAAAAAGGAAAAAAAAAAAAAGAATCGAGTAGAGGGATACCGGTTCTCTCCGGTGATCTTTCGTGCGTGTCTCTCTCTCGGCTCTCGCGCGTTCATTCGTATTTTCTGGTGACTCCTCGTCACTCGCGAGCGCAGCAGCAGAGAGCAGAAGCAGAAAACTGCACTCTTTATTTTATAAAATATAACCCATCGTCGTGTCCGAGAGCACAGCTGATCGTCGACTATGCTGGCCAACATGGCTGCCATGGTCGCGCTGAGGCACGCGAACCTTCATCAGGCGACGGCGGCCGTCAATACAACCATGTTTTTGCTTGCAGTCTGCGGCCGGAGACTCTTCCCGGAGCCCAAGATCGTCGGCGGCGACGGCAGCACCTTCGGCAAGTGGCCTTGGCAGGTAAGCGCACGAGTGCATCTTTTACTATCTCTCTACTCTCACTTTATACACTCTCGACTGATACCGATCAATCTTTTTCCCTAAAAATCAACAATTTATATATAATTTTTCGCAGATATCCCTGAGGCAGTGGCGCACGTCGACCTATCTTCACAAGTGCGGCGCGGCTCTTCTCAATGAAAATTGGGCCATCACAGCAGCTCACTGCGTTCAAAAGTACGAATCATCATTGACTTACATTTTCCTCAATTATACACTTATACGCGCGCGCATTAGTCACTTGCATCGAACGACAAAAAAAAAACTCATGTCCATTTATTGCTTGCTTATATATATAGCGTCTTACCGTCGGATCTGCTGCTGAGGATCGGCGAGCACGACTTGGGCAACGAGGACGAGCCGTACAACTTCCAGGAAAGGCGAGTTCAAATTGTCGCCAGTCATCCGAACTTCGATCCGCGCACCTTCGAGTTCGATCTGGCGCTGATGCGCTTCTACGAGCCCGTGCTGCCTTTCCAGCCGAACGTCCTGCCGATCTGCATTCCCGACGACGACGAGGACTACGTCGGGCAGACGGCCTACGTCACCGGCTGGGGTCGCCTCTACGAGGGTATACCTTCTTATTACATTATTATCTCGATTTTTATTGCAAAAAAGGACACGATCGCCAATATTTTATCTCGATTTTTTTTTGCAGATGGCCCGCTGCCGTCGGTACTGCAGGAAGTCGCCGTACCAGTTATAAATAATACCATCTGCGAGGGCATGTACAGAAACGCCGGCTACATCGAGCACATACCGCACATCTTCATATGCGCCGGCTGGAGAAAAGGAGGCTTCGATTCCTGCGAGGTACGGAGTCTTACTGATTTTTTCGACATTTCAGTTCACTTTATTAATTAATTAATTTTGTTTTTTTTCTGCAGGGCGACAGTGGAGGTCCACTGGTGATCCAGCGCAAACGAGACAGGCGCTGGGTGCTGGCGGGCGTCATCAGCTGGGGCATCGGTTGCGCCGAGCCCAATCAACCGGGCGTCTACACTCGCATATCCGAGTTCCGAGAGTGGATCAATCAGATATTGCAGTTCTAAACGCATAACAGTATTTTCCATATTGTGTTTTTTTTTAATTTTCTACGTACAGTAGGAAATCGAATGTATCTTGATAGCCCTGGTACGCACTCGCAGGCCGCAGAAAGAGAGATTGTAAATACTATTCCTATTAGTTTTGACTTGTTACATATTATACATATTGCTATTTATTTATGATAACATCATAACTTATTTTTATATATAAATATTTATATAAATTGTAACTAAAAATGAAGAAGAAGGAAAAAAAAATTAACGAATCATCCCCTTTGTGAATCGAGTACTTGGATAAACGACAAGCGCGCCGAATTCCAATCATAACATTACTCTTATACATAAATAGACATTATTTTAAAAAAAATTATATTCGTATAATCACCGTCGGATAAAACACGACAATAGTTAGACAATTTTCCTAGTTTTTAAGTACGACCGAAGCTTTACTTAATTAACGAATTATATACTCAAAATTTAATCAATCATGTGCTCCCTTTCGGACAATAATAACGAATGTGTGTTAACGTGGACGAGGGAGGCGTTCGTGTACATAATATTATTATTATCATTATTATAACGATGTAACTCAACGATTTTTTAATTGTATAAAATAAGAAAAAATTTGTTTCTCAACGAATGCAAAAAACATATAAGGCTGACACGCGTCCGAACGATTAATTTATTGTATTATTACATGAAATAATATGGAATAATATCTCGATTGTAAGATAAATCCGTTAATCATAGGTGCGAAAATAAAAAAAACAAAATTTCCAAAAAAAAACACATCCAACGCCTTTGATTATTATCACGATCTATCGTATACTTATTAAGCACGTCACACAACGACAAGTAACATAATTAATCGATCGCCTCGTCGACACGGAGAAAATAAAGACAAGACACGGCCACGAGACTAGATGATAGAGGCGTCATACTATCTATACGTTTTATCTAAAGCCAAAGATCTCCTCGTGTATACAGAAGAAATGCATATGCGAAGATCGTCGGCCCATAAATTATAAAGCTCTCCGTGCGCCGATCATGCTAACGAGAACCCGTTAGTGGGCGTGTGTAATACCAAGCACACATTTATTAAGATATTATTGAAAATTCGTGTCTGTGTGTGTATGTACCATTTGTGAGAGAGTGAAAGGCGGCCACACATGGGCCTACTCACACATACCAAAGGCGTGTGTATAGCATGTACTGTTAAATGAGGAAGACCAGAAAGAAAAAAGACTTTTGGAAACGCCGAAGATCGAGTCTCGGACTATCGGTCAGTATTGCTCCTATGGGTTGGAGGTGAGGTTCGAGGTACACACATACAGAATACCGAGCCACCGACTCCATCCTTCCGCGCGCGTGTGTTTATGTACGTTCGATCGTCGAAAAAGAAAAGCGCGAAATTCCTCGTGTGGTTCAGCATGAAAGTGAAGTTCGTTGGTGCTGGCTTTCCATTCGGGTCCACCTGAATTGTTCCTCGTTTAAATTTTTATGTCAAGATTAACGAGAAGTGCGCGTGAAAATTTGAAGCGTTGCAGCTAGTGTACAAGGTTTTTTCTCAATTTTTTTTTTTATATATTTTCTGATTTTACTCGACGTTTCCCCTTACTCGTCGTTTTTATCTACGAGATAGTGTATGCAAAAAAAAAATGTATATGTAAAAAGTTGCCCTTATAATTTTTTTATTTAAAAAAGCTCCGAGTTGAAAAGTTGGAAACGTAAATTTATCTGTGTAGGTGAAAAATTTATTGTTTTCAATGTAAACGCATGTGTATTGTCATTTTAGTACGAATGACAATTTTTGAATAAAAAAATTTTTGGACAATATTTTCAAGCTCGCATCTTTTTATGCTCATTACCTATGTGTAATTACGACACTTGACTAACACAATTAGAAATCAAACGTCTTACTTGCTAATTATGTAATTCCTTCGATTTCTTTTTTTCTTAACGATCGATTATCGCCTCCGAGAGAAATGGCTAATTAGGTCAAAAGGAATTTTGATTACGTTCCTTCTTTTTTTTACAACTCATACAGCAATTTGTGTATGATAGTTATTACCGCGTGAATTGGTAATAATTTTGTAAAAAAAAACAATCAAACCATTTCTTGGTACTACTACTGAATTATACGACGCGGAGATACCGCGAGCCAGAGCAAGTGTAAGAGTGAAAATTTTCCCCTCGAGTCATTATCCGAGATCTCGACTACGTATTTTTTCGATTGATATCGTATACACCATGACGACCCATAAGAGCCAAAGGAAGGAAAAAAAGCTATACACAGTCAACAGATAGAATCTGTGCGCGCGGACACGATAGTTAGTAGAAATCTCCAGATAATGGATTTGAAAACTTTCATTTTTACCCTACTTCCGCTCGTGATTCCCTTGAATTAGGGATTTTTATATATCTGCGCGCCAATCGTGCGATTGCCATTAACTCGTAGTCACGTTTGGCTCCATTGGGAACTCCGCAGGCGGTCGAGGTCGAGGCGCGCGCAAAAAAAAACTCGTATCAAAATTCTTGACCTTGACATTCACCTTGTGTATTCGTACATCTTTTTTTTTCTTTTTTTCATACGGCGAACTTTGTAGCATATTGTCCGTTACTCACGGACAGCTATGTTTATATGCGAAAGAGTTTACGCTCGCGTCGTTCAGCGAGTAACGGGTTTTGCTAAAAATTCAGACCTTACGAATTTCACGCGCTCGCAAAGTACGTGTGTTAATTTTTGCTCGCGTTACGTGCCTTTAAAATGATCTAGAGTCAATGGCTCTTGCTTCCGAGAAATTTATATATATTAATTTGCCCGAAGAAGTAGCGGACATGTCAGTACGCTCTTGTGTACACGCAAAATAAATACTTTTTTTTCTCCTTTGATTGGCCAAAATGTAGGTCATTTAAAAATTTTGTTTGACAAAAATCCTTTTTACAGATGGGACCTAATCGGCAGCGAATCGTTTGGATCGGCATGATCTTGTACAATTTACTGCTGCCGGCTTCCGCGGGACCGATAAGCAATTATCCGCCGCAGACGACGAGTGAGTCTCTTTTTCTCGTTTACTTTTCATTTCTTCATCGATCATTATTTTTTACTTTTTCTCCGTATACAACAACGAAATAATCGATCCTCCTTGTCTGCCTTTGCAGAGCTGCTGAGCATGAGGCACTTGCCGTGCGCGTCACGAACTACCGGCGAGATCGGCGCCTGCATGTTCGCCACCGATTGCGCCAGAAATAACGGCACCCACCTGGGCATGTGCCTCGATTACTTCTTCATCGGCAGCTGCTGCAAAATCGACGACAAAACGACGACCACGACGACGGAAGGCAGCATCTTCGAGAGCAACGACATCTCAGGGAACGTCGACAGAGTGGACCCGATTACGGGCGACAAGAAGAAGTACAACAAGCCGACTCACGACGCGGACACTCACGATGACAACGATGGAATTAACCGAATTACGGATTCCGAAAAGTCCGGTGAAACTCCGGCAGCGACGACGAGTCCTACATTCACGGGGCCGAATGACGACGACGGCTTAGAAACGACGACGACTATCGGCAGCGCCGAGATTGAAGATTACACGACGATTATTGCGCCAACGTCAGGTAGGATTATAATTATATTACATTTTTTTTTTTTGTATTCTATCGAGCGGAAGCAGAGGAGAGTTTCGAAAATCGCCTACGTAATATATAGAGCATTTGAAAATATTAACACGCTCGTTTTTTTTTGAAGGAGGAGGAAACGAAATCGAAAGTGGAGCAATCTCAACGACAACAACTGAGTCAGTAGTGGTGTCGACGACGATCGGTGAAACTACCGTGAGTTCGGACGATGTGTTGGCAACGAATATTAATCCTGAAATTACGACCGATAAGATTTCGAGCACTTCTGAAAATGCATTCGTGACGCTTTCGACGACGACGACGACTGAAAAAAGTCCAGAAATGCCAGTCAGTGGTAGCACCGTTTCGACGAGTGAAAGCACGCCGGGATTAGCTGGATTTACTACTACTACCGAAGCAACGACAACGACTACAACAACCACAACAACGGAAACGTCGTCGGTGAATCCATCGGATTTGGAACTTCCGTCGATAAATATGAGCGATTACAAAGATGGTAAATTGACACGATATCATTATCGAGTAATAAAGTACACGATAAAAATTAAATCGTCTTTGCAGTTTGCGGTCGACGACTGTATCCACAGCAGCCGACGGCGAGGATCATCGGCGGCGACGAGGCCACCTTCGGCAAGTGGCCTTGGCAGGTCTCGCTCAGGGTCTGGGTGAAGCGCGAGATGACGTACAAGCACAAGTGCGGCGCCTCCCTGCTCAACGAGAACTGGGCCATCACCGCTGCCCACTGCACCTACAACATCGCCCCGGATCTGCTGCTCGTCCGTATCGGCGAGTACGACTTCGAGAGCCAGGACGAGCCCTATCCGCATCAGGAGCGAGCCATACGCATGGTCATAGAGCACGAGCAGTTCAAGCGCAGCACCTTCGAGAACGACGTGGCGCTGATGCGCTTCTGGCAGCCCGTGGACGAGTTCAGGCCGAATATAGTGCCGATCTGTCTGCCGGACGACGACGACGACTACGTGGGCAGGACGGCCTGGTCGACCGGCTGGGGACGACTCATCGATGAATGTAAGCGTCGATAATTCGGTAATAGATAGAAGCAACGAGGACTAATATTTTTTGTTTGCGACTTGCAGATGGACCTCTGCCGTTCGTGATGCAGGAAGCCGCCCTCAAGGTGATGAGCAATCGTCGCTGCGAGGCCATGTACAAGAGCGCCGGCTACGACGAGTCCGTACCCGGCATCTTCATCTGCGCCGGTGGCGAGGGCGGAGTCGATTCCTGCGAGGTACGGAGTCTTACCGATTTTCTCCCTAAATTTTCAGCTTATTTTATTTATTTATTCACTTTGTCGTTTTTTAACAGGGCGACAGCGGGGGTCCGCTGGTGGTGCAGCGGCCGAGCGACGGCCGCTGGGTGCTCGCGGGCATCATCAGCTGGGGCATCGGCTGCGCCGAGCCCAATCAGCCGGGCGTCTACACGCGCGTCTCCGTGTTCCGCGACTGGATCCAACAGATGATGTTCTAGGAGAAAGCCTATATTTTTTCAATTTCGTATACCCACAGCCGATCGGCTGAAATCGATCCCGCGCGTGCTCGTGCCGCTATTGTTTGTATATAATATATCGGTACACGATGTGCTTTCACTGCGGCCGCGGCGATGTTTGTGGGTATACGTTTGTGCCGCCGCACTGCAATGGTCTCTATAGCTAGCTGCGAGATCGGTATTCAGTGAATCGATCGCTATGGCTTTTGTAAATATGTAAATAGTCCAAATAAGCGCTATATTATGATCTTCGACTTTTTTTGCCGTTGTTGTATAGTATAGTAGTATTATTAGCCTTTTAGTATTATGTTACTGCGTGTGTTTAAGCTTAGCTATATTAGTATTACATTATGTGTACAGAGCTGTATTAATAAAATCAAGTATCTATATATCAATACAATGTGCTGTATGTATAATGGCCTCGTTGATAGAGGCTGATATCGGCACACGAGTGTCTCAATAATAATCGCCATTGTAACAAAGACCCCTCACCGCTCCGATGAGAAAGAGAAAAGAGACGAAAACGATTGGGATATTAATTCCTCTCGCGCGACACGATTCAGAGCCAAGTGCACACAATTGCAGGGTATAAACTAATGGGACCCGCACGCAGCAGTACACTGCCGTGTGTATTATGTACGTATATGCAGTTGTCGAAGAGCAGCAATTCGAGAGAGGAGAATCATGCTAAAAGAGAGAGAGAGAGAGAGAGAATGCCATTCGTGCCTGAAATTGTTTCTCTTGTCAAAACGGTGAAAGGTAGGTAAAGATTTTTTTCTCCCCGCAGCGGTAGCTGCGTGTAGGAGCAGTACAGCAGCAGAGAAAGAGCCAAAGCCGATCATCGTATACACACACAAATATGTTTAAGTATGGGATACAAATAATAGACCCCCTCGTATACGAGGTGCAGCAGATCGATGCCGATCGTATTATAAAGTCGAGTGTATAAGTATACATAGAATATAAGTATACTAGCAGTAGTGGCTGCTGCGTATTATATTGTATAGCTACAGGGAAGAAACGAAAAAATCGGTTCTCTCGCTAGCCGCACTTGTAAACTTAATTTTCGGCGACATGTGTGTCAAGAGCACAATCTCTCTTAGTAGTAGTAGTATAAAGTACTAAAAGGCCGCCGCCGAGACTCGACGCTCGGGGACTCGAGGCGCGCTTGCATTGGATTTATAATATACGATAGCTGCCCGAGGTGGATGATCGCGCGCCGAGAGAAAGGATACTCCATACCGAACGCAGCATACAAGTACAAAGTTGGGACTCTCGGTACGCGCGATATGTATACAGCTGCTCTACGTGTGCTTCCAAGTATGAAGTTTAACGATATATATACCTGCACTCCAATGCGAGCTTCGTACATACGTACACAGCTGCTGCTGCTGCTGCAGAGCAGCTACAAGTAGCCGCTCGCGCTAGCTCGCGTGCGTGCCTTTATCCTATATAGCCAGTCGAGAGTATACGAGCTGTGTAGTGCAGCTGGTGTATACTATATATATACGTGCACTGCAGAGTCGCAGTAAGACGACGGCGGCGGCTCCGAGTGTAGGACAGTGTGTCGCTGTCGTGAGCGAGCGCGCGGGACCTCCTTCCGCCTCATGGCGATCGTGACCTGGCCGCGCGCGAGAGGAGAGCTCTGGCCCACTTTGCTTTCTCCTCTCTGCCGCCGCCGCTTCTTTTTCTCGCTCGCTCGCTCGTATATAGTATACTTGCTACCACTACCTGTGCTGTACGTGCACGAGGCCAGGTGGTGACGCGCGATGCATCATACGCGTATTGCTTCCTTCCGCGCGTGCCTCGAGCACAATTCATATTTTCACCTACCTCCTCCTCTACAAAGACCACCTCACGCGCATTCGCAACGTATGTATGTTGCGTACCGACTTTTTGACCTTTTTGCAGCAGCAGCGCCATAAAGCGTAATTGGACGCGCGATCATCGTCATCATCATCATCATCATCATCGTGTGTAAGTACGCGCGTGCGTGCGCTTAAAAGCCATGCGCGAAAAGCGATCATCGTCGTCGTTTGCGAGCGGGGCAATTTATACATACATATGGTATATACAAAGAGTTCGAGTCTCGAGAGTCAGGAAAAGGCGGAAAGTGGCGTAAAGTGGGCGCCCATTCGACGGAGCATAAATATATAGGCAGGCAGCAGCATTTCCTCGAGGCGAGAGCTAGCCAATGATCTCCTTATAGCCCATGGAGCTCCTCTCGATCTTCTCGTACTCTATGTATAGAGCCGCAAGGATATCCGTGCGAAATTGGAATGCACTCACTTTTCACTCGCGCGCGCAAATATATATAAACTGCCCCCGACGACGCCGTAGCCGTTTCGCTTGAATGGAGCATTTCTCTTTTACTATAAAATCACGTTTTCATCCTTTAATCTCTCTCTCTCTCTCTCTCTAGCTTCGAGAGTCTTTTTACTATATTCTATACTAGCTGCAGATCTCTCTCGAAAATCTCGACGTTGCATCTCTGATCGTCTCTTGCACCACGACAGCGACAGGTTGATTCGGTCCGCAGACCAATAGGCGCTCTAATCAGATACGGAACTCTCTCTCTCTCTTGCCGTGCCTATATAACGTATAGGATTATACTTTTGCTAGAAGATCGGCACGTCACGTTCCCTTATCTCTCTCTCTCTTTCGCTTATACGCGCAAATAGGCTGACTCGAGGCGAGCTCTTCGGACTAAATTATCGACTCGACGAGAGAGTTTATAAATGCAGCAGCAGCATAATATCTAGTCTCTCTCTCTCTCTCTATGTAGATTAAAATTGCACCGATCTATAGCTCGCTCGAGGAAAAAGGAAGGATTAGATTCGCGAGCCTATATAGGCATAGGTTTCGCAGGCAAAGCAACAAGCAGCAACAGCAGCAACAGCAGGAGAGAGTAGTAGGAGAAAGAGGGAAGGGAGAGAAAGGAGGTATAGCAGCAAGAGAGGAGCTGCGGCATCCAGCACGCATACAGCCAGGCAGCTCGGGCACAGTAGATGACGACGCGGGCCGACCGAAAGAGTGCGAGAAAGAAGAAGAAGAAGTGGCTGCACGTCGTCGTCGTCGTCGTCGTCGTCGCTTCGTCGTCCGAGCCGCACGAAGAAACCGGAAACCAATTACCACTCGGCGCGCACTTCTTTACCTGGAAAGACGTGTGCGAGTGAGTGCGCTGCTGGACGATAGCGCTATATTATAGACTTTTGCCACGCGCGACTCTCCCTGGCTGCAGTGTGTGTATATTCATATATCCAGCCAGCCTCTCTCTCTTTTCCTCTCTCTCTCTCTCTTCCTCTTTTCCTCTTTTCCTCTTCCTCTATCTCTATCTCACTCGTCCTTCCTCTCTCTCTCTTTCACTCCGTCTCTCTCAAGTTTTTGGCGGTAGGTCGACGCGCTTGGAGCGACGAGCAAGTTTGACAGTGCGCGGCAAGTTTGACAGCCGATCGGATCGGATCGAGAGCAGCAGCAGCAGCAGCAGCAGCAGTAGCACTGCTCGTATGTGTGTGCGCGCGCGCGCGTGCCGATCTTTACCTCATTGCCGTCAAAAATAGTTTTGAGTGCGCGAAGTTTTTACAAAATTTTCACAAAACATACACGTGATCGGTATTAATTATGTCGAGAGTGCGCGGTGTTTCGAGCAAGATTAACAGCAGAATTTATCAAGGATTTTATTGAGAGCTGCAGCAGCGACGATCACGATCGCGACGATAGAGAGATCGATCGATCGAGCGTGCGCCGACGCTTGTTTCCTCTGACACAGACATCAGGCCAAAAGACTCGAGAGAGCGATCCAGGCGCGGAAGTAAGCAGTTATGTCTTCTCATCCTCGCTGTTTATACAGTTAGATATTCTTCCTATATACATCGTCGTCGTCGAATTTTTATTATAAAAGCCCAACGTCAAAGTCACGTCGTCGCGTCAAAGTAGCAGTGAAAATCGGCAAAGCCAAGGTAAGTGCCGCAGCGCATAAGAAACCATAAAAGGAAAAAGAAGAAGAAGAAGGGCTCTCACTACCTCTGACCCAGTAAAGAGCTCGGAATGCGGCGCGCTCGATGTTGTTTTTTTTTTTTTTTGTTTTTGCTTCTTCTCTCAAGTTCAACCGGAAGCGCGGCTGCGTGACGCGCGAAACTATATAGATATATATATATATAGAAATAAAAAGTATATACACAGACTATAAATCGGAAATCGGCGCGCGAATCTTTTTAGCTGTGAAGCGTGAAGAGAGTCGAGCTGCGAGCTGCAGCGCAGATATTTTACGTATATACGCGCAGTATAACGCGGAGAAAGCACGCATAACGTAGTAGGCCACATGGACGCTGAAGCAGCATGCCCCAACGCGTGTACGTGTGTACGTGCATTTTTCTCTCTCTCTCTATCTCGCTCGAGTTTTACGTGTGTGCGCATTAAATCGACTGGAGCAATTGGTGGCTATATATCGCGAGAGATATTTACTTCAAATGCGCGATATGTTGGAGGCAAGGCCAATAAGCCGCGCGCCGAAGGAAAAAGAGTTCAAGATCGGCACATATATATATAATGCTCCGACGAGTTTTCTCGAATATATATAGCAAGGATCGCTACCTCTGTGTGTGTATACTTAAGACACGGCACACATGTACCGTAACGCGCGGCACGAGGTAGGCAGGCAGGCCGATCTATATGCGCGAGTGCCTCGGACGCGAACTTTTCGACGTATACACGTTTCGATGCACCGCTCGATAATACGTATTTATTATGCAGGCCGATCGTGTGTACCTGCATTTATATATCGCAATCGTGGAGGTGCGCAGGACGAATTTTAAATCGATTTCTCTCTTACACACACGTGTGCGAGTGTGTGTAGGTGCGAAAGCTAGACTATATAGGATGATCGGTATTCGGATCCGGTGCACACGTGTGCGTATATATACCTATTATATACCGAAAGCTCGCGTATCGTAATAAGATCGGTAAGCGATCCTATTTCGTCGCAACTGTACACACAGCGCCGACGCTGCCACCGTTACAAAACAATGAGCGCGCGGAGGTCCCCCCCGATACATGTATCCTCGTATCATCGATTATGGTACGCGGTAACGCAGCGGTGGCGACTCTAAAATTTCGCGAAACGCACACGGCCGATCGGCTTGCGGCTTTATGTATATACCTACGCGCGCGGCAACAGTATGTATATAAGTGCGTATTCGCGCGTGGCTATTTGCTCTGCATGTATGTACTCACATCACGCGTATACCAAAGCAGTAAATGTTCATTCAAGTTTTTCACGGATGAAGCCTAACGGTTCGCGGGCGCCGCCGTAGGGGCCTTTTATTTATTCTTCTTCTTCTTCTTCCTCCTTTTTTCTTCGTCGTCTTCTCACTCTAAGAGAGCTGTTAACGAGTCCGCGTAATCGTCTATATGTATATTCGCGCGTTTAGCAGCTTCGCGCCGTTGCGTTATATATATATCGAGGTGTGCAGTTGCAACTTGGTATATAATCTCTGTATAGTCACTCTGTTTCGAGCGCGTGGCACAGTAGTACGAATTTTTTTCCCTACTACGTCGCGGCGCATCTCGCGCGGTAATGTATACGATCTGCGCCTGCGGCTCTCTCTGCCTAGTTGCGTTTTCAAGATGTTATTACGCCGGAATGCGGAGCTTTTGCCACGATGCATCCGGAGAGAAATGTATACATATCTATAACTGCGACTTTTCCTCAATTCAAATCGATGCGCATCGAATATCGTAAAATCGACCGTCGATCCGCAGTCGAGAGTATTATAATAATCGAGTTCACGCGCGCGCAAAATCAATAAGCGTAATAAACAGCTATACACATACCCGCCTAGGCAAATCATTCGGACAATTTATAAATCGGTTTGGGTTAACCGTTACCAAGCGCGTGGATTTCTCCTCTCTCTCTTGAATCGCCGAGTCGAAGATGACATATAGTTTGCGAGAGTCCACGCGATGTGGGTATAAATATATAGCACGCATATGGTACGTATCGACCGAATAAGTGCATGCGAACATGGGAAAATCGGCACGAAATCGGCGCGCGCGCGCGCATGTGGGCCATTAATGCACACTTTATGTCTGTATACACCGATCTGTACCACACTTACGTATACGATCGATCTGCGCGCGAGCAAACGAATTACTTTATTATCCCTCTCTAAATTGCCGGAGGGCAAACAACAACACCGATGCATGTATGCACATTTACGGGTACGTATCATAACGTATGCGACGCACGAAAATGTGTCAGCGCGTGATTTACCGGTTTTTTTCGGCGCTTCTCGACTTCGTGTGTTCTTCTTCTTCTTCTTCTTCATTTTTTTCCGTCAAAAAATGTGAAACTCTTTGCTCGCTTGAGTTTATTAGCCGTTAGCGCAGCTACATACATTCGTTAACGTTTTTAAATATATATATAAGCTTTCGCGTGTATATAATACCTCGCGTAGGATTCATATATTTAATGAATAGCTTTTATACGTTATATTCTCTAAGCGCAAAACGGCCGGCCGGCTCACGTAAATATAATACGTATACATGTATACGTTTTGTAGGACGCCTATTTAGATAAGCCATGGCCACATAATAATGTGTACGTCTGTTTGGTCTGTTGTTCATTTTTTCTTTTTCCTTTTTTTTTTTGGACGCCGGAGAAGGGAAAAAGTAGGTGACGGCGATTTTTCGGTTTGTTGTACATACGTACACACAAACTAAAAACTTTCGCGGATGAGTAAGCTAGCGTAAAATTCGCGCCACTCAGCTGGGCGAATGGCCACTTTGTGCGCAGCGTTAATTGTTTGAGAAACGATCTGTATAATAACATGGATACATCGCTACCGACTTGTTTCGAATAAAAAAAAGGCCACGATTCGGTGATTATTCCCGACTACTACTCCGGTTAATACGCGCTTGGGCCCACCTGATTATGGCACATTACCGTGTCATTTCTCTGCTATATATAGAGAAAGAACATCGGCAGCAGCGGCGGCGACGACTCACGATCAGTTAACCGCGCGATATACTGACATGATTCTTTCGTCTCGTTGATTTCACCTCTCTTTCTCTCTCTCTCGCTGTGTAACTCCTTCCCTCCTTGCACTCGGCGCGCACGAGCATCGTATTGCAATTCGCTCCGGCGAATTGGCCCCGCTCGTGTATTATAGTATATTATAATATGAAAAATTTGCATAAGTCGAGCAGCCATGTATGCCATATTATAAATCGATTTTGCTCACGTTTATATGCATTATAATAAAAATGTTCTTTTTTTCCAGATGACGATGCGCCAAGTGACTGCGCTGCTCGTGGTCGTTCTACTACTGCTGGCCGTCGTCGAATCGATCTCGGCCGCGACCTTACAGGCCAACAAGCCAGGTAAAAACACTCATATTTGCGCGCACTGTACACGATATTTATAATAATGATTAATGAAAACTCTCACTCGGCGACGATAACATCTCTTCTCTCTCTCTCTCTCGGTGTTTTCCCTGTCGCACTCACATACAATGCAATTAAAAAGGTCAGCCGTGTATGCGATTCGCATGCTCATTACCGCGCGTTTAAAAGTCTGTCCGCGCGCACAACTCGTATCTGCGCGCACGTACTCGTATGCGGCTCTCGAGTTGGAAAATACGTGTTTACCGCGCGAGCGGCTTAATTCTTAATCGTGTATAAATATGAGATATTTTGACACTTTTCGCTCGCGAGCTAGCCTGTTCGCGCTTTTAAACTTGCCCGCGCGGCGGCCGCCGCTATTGCCTCGTTTCCGTCTTTAACCTAGTAACATACAATATAACCACCGCGCGCGCGGTTAGAAAGTTCAAATAAGCATGAGAACAATAAAATTCCGTTAAAGACTCTCTGTGTATATATATGTGCTGCATGTCTAAAGAGTACGCATGGACGATTTACAAAAATAAAATATTTGCGTTTTTCCTCGGTACTACGAGAGTCCTTCTCGTACATCGGCGGTCGAGACTCGTGTGCATGTTTGCAGTTTTGCGGCGGACCACTGCGGCGTGTAACACTTTTTGAAGCCGCGTATGCTGCGTTATACATATAATATGCGGAAAATCTGATTTCACTTCGACGACGATATTATTCATATGTGTGTTTGTGTGTGTCGGCAGGAACGTTCGGCGGATATCGAATAACGCCGAAGCCATGCAAGCCGTCGTCGAGCGGAGCCCTACACGCGGTGAGACCCGGTGGAAAGCCGGCGATCTGCATGTTCAACGACGAGTGCACGAGGCGACGCGGCATCGTCATCGACTCCTGCAGGGACGGCTTTCTCTTCGGCGCATGCTGTCAGTTGCCCGACAACGACCAGAAGTATCACGAAAACGTCTATCAGCAGCAGCAGCAGCAGTATCAGCAACAACATCAACAGGAGGTCGATCACGTGCCGGAACTGCCGATTCTGTTGAAGGAGGATGGCACGCCGATCGAGTCTCTGGTACCCTACGAGACGACCAAGAGCTATCTGCTGCAGACCAAAGAGCCCCAGCAGCAGCAGCAGCAGTCGACCACTAAGACGCATTACAATTACGTGACGGCCAGCACTACGGATACCAAGCACAGCAACGTCGACCTCGACAATCTCGACGAGAACTTCTCCTCGCTGCTGGGCAACGGCAACATACTCGACAGTCTGCAGCTGCCCACCCTCATAACTCACCCCGATCCCAATGAAAATTACGAGGAGCAGCAGCAACAGCATCATCATCATCATCATCAGGGAGGCCAGCTCGATCCGATACCGACCTCGCTCAACAATCAGATCATACAGATCGTCGACCCGGTGGACCAGTTGCCGGCCCTCTTCTCGCAGAAGCTCCAGAAGAACAATTCCAGTGGCAGTGGCGGTAACGGTAACGCTGACACGATCCTGATCGGCGACAAGCTCAACAGCTACGATCCCGACGAGCTGTTCCAACCGGCCGGAGTGGAGAACATCGTCGTGTCGACTGATACCCTGAACTTCGGCCCCTCGTCATCTTTGTCGACGAGCAGCTCGTTTAATAATAACGATGAAGACGACGAGGAGGAGGATGAAGGTGCTTATCGACACTCGCCCACCACCCCCAAGACGGTTACCGTTACGAGCCCCGTCGTCACCGTGTCGACTCCGGCCACGAAGAAGGCGACCCTGATAACGAAGCTCAAACCCACGACGAGCTTCGCCAGCGACAACAAACCGAGCACGAAGAATCGTCCGTCTAATAAAAAAGGCAGCAGTCCGATGCCCGGCAGTAAACCCAAGCCGACGAGTCCAAGACCACCAACGACGGCATCGATTACCAAGGTCACACCCACGAGCCAGCCGGCGACTTTCACGACCCTGACGACGCGCCACGGCGAAGACTTTACGAGCAGCAGCCCCACGGAGTCCGACGAGATCGACGAGAATCTCAAGCAGGCCGGCTTCGACAACGAGGAGATCGCCATCAATCACATCATCAATTCTCTCCTGCTCAACGACACCAATCCCAAGCACACCACCTCGAGTAAGTAGACAAAGTAAACGAAAAAAAATCGATATACCTCATTGAACGATTAAAAATGTGTGTCTGTTGTTATCGCAGTGACGCAGCGACCCACGACGACCTATCACTGGGTCAGCTCGAGCAACTACGGCCAGCCCTCGTTGATGGCCTCGTCGGCCTCGCCCTCGGTGGTCAACATCACGCCCAAACCCGCCGGTCTGAGCTCCACCCAGTCGGGCTACTATCAGAACAACTACTACTCGTCGACGCCCTCGAATTACTATCACTACAACACGGCCTCGAGCACCGAGCCCTCCAAGGCCAGCTACTCGTATTACAAGCCCGCTGCGTCGTCGTCGACGAATTACGGCTCGACGTCGACGTCCGCCTACCCCACGTCCTCGTCGTATCCGTCTTCGTCTTACGCGACGTCCTCCTCGTCTTACCCGTCATCCTCGACCACCTATCAACAGGGTGGCAGCAGCAGCAGTCATAAGTATACGGGAAGACCGACGACGAATCCACCCGCACCGACGGTCATCGTACTCGGCCCGTTGAACACCGACTACACGACGGTACCGAGCTCGAGCACTCCCACGCGCATCGGCAGTAACAACAACAACAAGGTGTCCTCGAGCACCCAAAGGCCGAGCTTGATCACGAAGAATCCGAATCTAGCCAGTCTGACCCACAACATAAGCACCGTCATCTCGGGCAACAAGCAAGTCCTCTCCGTGAGCGTCATCAGCGTCGGCATCAAGGACGGCACGACGGCCAAGCCCACGACGACCATCCATGGCCTCGACGACAGCTCCTCGATATCGAGTAGCTACTACACCAGCGGCAGCAGCAGCAGTCCCGCGGGAAGTCCCTCTTTCGTTACCAAGAGGCCGACGATCTACACGACCGTGACCTCGTGGTCGGACAAGCCGAGCTTCCACCTGAGGCCCACGACGACCTGGAGCAGCGTCAATTACGAGCCTGGCTCGTCGTCGTCGTCGTCGTCGATAGAGCCCAACGGAGATCCGAACATATACAGCGCTTATCCGTCGACGACGAGCTCGAACTGCGAGGACGAGACGCCGGCCGTGGACGACGTGAACAATTTCCCGCCGGTGCGTCACCCGGAGCTCGACGGCGCCTCGCACAATCAGGACAAGCCCCCGACCCCGGTGGAGCCGGCCGAGCTGCCGGGCCTCGTCGCGCCCGAATTCGTCGAGGACGCCGAGCTCAATAACAAAGTCGACGTGTTCGTTAACAAGATCGTCGAGTCGCTCCAAGGTAACTTCCAGAATCTCAAAGACGTCGTGTACAATTCGAAAAACGTAACCGGCGCGAATTTAGCGACCAAGAGGCCAGCCTCGTCGTCGTCGTCTTTGACGACCGTGACGAAGAGACCCACGGCGACGACGAGGCCGACCACGATCAAGGGCAATCGTAGGCCGACGCCGACGCCCAAGCCCAGTAGCACGCAAAAGCTCACCACGGTGAAGCCGAGACCCCAGCAGACGTCGACGGTAGTGACGAGACGACCGACCACGATAGCGACGTCGTCGACGGGCCCGACGAAGCGGCCGAAGCCGCTGAAGAAACTGACGACCCTGCCGCCGTCGCAGGACTACAATTTCGAGGCTACGACGATATCCAGGCCGCAGGACCTCACCACGCTCTTTCCCGAGATCACGCCCAATGCCGATTTTCGATCGGGTGAGTCTCATTTCAATTGGCAATTGGTTAACTATCTCGATCGATAACGCATTCGTGTACTTTCGCAGTCTGCGGAATAAGGCCGCTGATGAAGAGCGGCAGAATCGTGGGCGGCAAGGGGGCGACCTTCGGCGAGTGGCCCTGGCAGGTGCTGGTGCGCGAGGCCACCTGGCTCGGCCTCTTCACCAAGAACAAGTGCGGCGGCGTCCTCATCACCGACAAGTACGTCATCACCGCCGCTCACTGTCAGCCTGGGTAAGTATTTCATCGCTATATCATCGTAAAATTGTCGCAACTGGCTTGTATACCGATCAAATTGTGTGTCGACAGATTTTTGGCCTCGCTGGTCGCCGTCTTCGGCGAGTTCGACATATCGGGCGAGCTCGAGTCCCGGCGCAGCGTGACGCGCAACGTGCGCCGCGTCATCGTCAATCGCGCCTACGACCCGGCCACCTTCGAGAACGACCTGGCCCTGCTGGAGCTCGAGACGCCCATACAGTTCGACGTGCACATCGTGCCGATCTGCATGCCCGACGACGACACGGATTACACGAATAGGATGGCGACGGTGACGGGATGGGGTCGACTCAAGTACAGTACGTGTCGAGTGCTGCTTTTGCATGATTTAATCATCGTGGATGTATAGCTGAGGTAATAAAATATTTTGTCTCTCAGGTGGTGGTGTACCGTCGGTGCTGCAGGAAGTGAAAGTGCCCATAATGGAGAACTCGGTCTGCCAAGAGATGTTCCAGACCGCGGGACACTCCAAGCTCATCCTCGACAGCTTCATGTGTGCCGGCTACGCGAACGGACAGAAGGATTCCTGCGAGGTAATTATATTATTTTCACTGTAAAAAGTGACAAGTCAAGCACAATTCGAAAAAGAATTTTTTTTAAATTGAACCTAAAGACCGATTACTAGTAGATCTTGAATTTCTAGTAAACTTCACTTACTTGTCAACAAATATTGTAATTACATGGATTCACGAATTAATGTGAAAATCAATTTACTCTGCATCGGCATTTTAGTTTACAAAGGGAATTATTTTCAGGCATTTGCACATCATTTCAAATGCAATGATGTAATTTTCATATTTATCGTAATTATTCCAAGGCGTTTGTCTTAAAATTTAAATACTTTTCTTGATACGAAGATTTATTAGAAAATCGATGAATTATAATCACAGTACTTATCACGCTACACCTATAATATCCTGAGGGATTCTTTTGCGGTGTGCGCCTCTCCGCAAGGTGCGAGACAAAAAGAGTGTATCAATTGAATGGAGCACACGATGATTTACATTAGCTTGCTTTGACTCTTCGCTTAAAAGTTGCCCTTACTTATACGTTAAAACCTGCGTTTTTTCTTTTGGTTATCGAGAATTTAGCCATACGCCATCTAACGGTAACTTATGAACTACTAGGACGTGAAATCTACAACATATTTGCCTCGGTTCACAATAATTTTCAAGTTTCGGACTTTTCAAAAATAACTCGGGTAACTTTAAATGACACAATTGTAATTAAATTTTTTTCTCCCCCAGGGTGACAGTGGAGGGCCTCTGAGCCTGCAGGGCCCGGACGGCAGGTGGATCCTCGTCGGCACCGTGTCGCACGGCATCAAGTGCGCCGCGCCCTATCTGCCGGGCGTCTACATGAGGATGACCTACTTCAAGCCGTGGCTGCACAGCATCACCGGGGTCTGAAGAGGAAGTATTTACACGTACAATAAATGATTAATTTGTTGTCGTCGATCCCGAAAAACCCCGCCGCAACGAACAACACGTGCCACACTTGTAAAAACTGTACAGACAGAAAACACGATTATTTATTTATTTATTATTTTTTTTTTTTTTACATGAAGAGAAAGTAGGATGAAAAAAAAACGATGTAACTTGTGATCCCTGTAACTCGCTTGAAAATCCGTCATGGAATTGTTCGCGTATACTTTTGTTGATTTTTGTTTAACGATTATTTCTCGCTTTAATTGTTGATTCGAGTTTGTTATCTTCTATTTGTTTCGTTATTATTTTTATTTCTCGATTTTTCAAAAAAATTTAAACAATCCAATTCGTCCTAAAGCTCTTCTATCGTCGAAGCAAACTTTCGGTCCAAGGAAAGAGGGACGAAAAGATAAAAAAAGTTACTACACGCACACGATTGTAGAAGCGTTGCCACTAGTACCTGCACACATGAGTGACAAAGTTTACAATTATTATAACACAGCCACGCGAATCTTAGGAAAAAACGAGTCAACTAACTCGTAAGTGTTAGAGCAATTTTCCGCCGCGGATCAATCCGCGTGGAGAAAGAATTACACGCATCGATTTACCAATTTTTTAATCTTTCACAAAATCATACTCGACGTTGACAACTTATCGAATAGCCGTAATTGTGGTATTCCTATCGTAATGCATTTAATTATAATACATAGCTACAAATTGAAACGACGCGAAATTCATTACACCACGAAAATACGATAAATATTGTTTGTAAATATTATATAATTTGAATTACGAGGTGTTTATGTTACTCCTTTTTTTATCAAACGACAAACTTGATAATTTTAGATAAACAAAATAAAATTGTATATATACCGATTATTAATTGTAACGTTAAGCGTATTAACGGCTATATTGTTTTTAATATTGTCTATTATAATTTTTATTATTACTATTATTTTATAAAATCGTTATTACTTGAAATCATAGTTTATTATACTATTACAGAGCAGTTTAATGGACAGATGTTTATTGTTGTATTAAAATTAGTTTATTGTTGTACATATGATATATAGTGGAGTTTATTTTCAACTGATGCATGACTTTAATTAGCTATTAATTTTAAATTTACAACACTCTCTATGTTGCCGATTGTTATTCTTATGCGAATTATTAGAATTAAAACATTTTTGTAATGAAAAAAGTAAAAATAAAAAAATTTGTATTGTTGCATATAAAAATTGCAAGTTTAAATGTATAGATTCATTGAAAGAACCCTGCGTGTGAAACGATCGCAGAAATCGGCAGGAAATGTATATAACTGCTTGTCGCGCGCGCGTGGGCAAAAGTAAGTCACGCAGCGGCAATGCGTGTACATATATAACTGACCGATAAATCTCTGTTAGCCGCGCGTGTTCGAGCTACTTATCCCGACGTGGGAGGACAGCAAAAAAAAAATATCGCATCGAGTCGCGAAATTTTCGTGTATACAGGAACACACGCGGTCAAAAAATGAGGAAGAAAAAAAACGGAGCTATATGTATATTTGCCGATCCTGCTCGGGCGCGCGAAGTGAAATATCATCAGCATCATCTCGCTCGGGTACATACTACGTACAAGTAGCAGGTCATATCCGAGCATCAGCAGCAGCATCGGCAGCAGCAGCGCACATTATATCCCGTTCGGCGCGATGTATGTGCTATCTCTCTCTCTTTCTCGCGGTGGTAATACGTGCTGTGCTCTCCCGCGAGAGCTGCTGCTGCGCGTCGATATATATAATATGCGCGTCTCGCGCCCGATACGTGTATATTTTAATATTATACATGCCTCGCGGATGGACGGACACACGCGTACAGGTACACACATACCTGCGTATGTATATAGTTAGAGAACCGTAAGTGGGTGGAGCAAGGGGGCATCCATTCGGACATTCTGTATAGCAGCAGCACCACATGTGTATATCGCATTATACACACCATATACCAATACGTGACTCTGTATTTGCTATACTTGCGCGCGGCGGGGCTGGTCGCGCTCGGTATTTCACGCGTGTGTATATGTATCGTACCTATAATAAGTACACCTTACAAGTGAAAGGGGAGCTCGACGCCGCCGCCGCTGTCGTAGCCGCCGCCGAATGCCGATCCACCGCCACTGGGTGTATCGTGCGTTGTGTATCCTATACGAGGAATAGTCGCGCACGAGGATGCACAGCGGCACCGGCGCGACGGCGACACTGTATACACGCAAGAGAGATAGAAGGAGAGATACTAGAACACATTTTTGGAATCATCTCTCTTTATACGCGAGCAGAGCACATATACTTTCGTATTAACCAGTTAAGCGGCAACAAGTGGCTCGCGAGCATCGCTTCTTTCTCTCTCTCGGGGCCGATCGATCCGCGTGTTATACGGTAACGCGGGCTCTATTTCGACTCTCTCTGATACACACACAGAGACACACGAGATTCCGTTTTTGTGTGCGAGTTCGCGCGTCTTTCGCGTATCATGCATGTATCTTCTCCGAGCTGACCCACATTCGAAAGCTCGTCATCCTTCACACGCCTCGGCGCGCGGCGCGGTATTCCTTGGCTTCTCCTGATTTAGCGGATTTTTTCCGCCTTTTTTTTTCTTTCTCTACTTTTCTTTTTTATTTTTGTGCGCGAGTGCGTCTGTCTACACCTACTGCTCCGAGTGATCGTCTCTCGACTCTAATTCGCTCATGCTTCCGAAGCCATCGTCGCTTCGAATTGTTTCTGCAGTAATTCCAGTCCGCTCGAGGTAAGTGCAATTTATCGAATGCAACTTTTAATCGACGCACGAATGATAACAGTCGGGGTTTATTATTAATTACAAAAAAAAGAGAGAGAATAAAATCGGGTGACTTGGATATTTCGTCGCGAGGTCGAGAGCGAGAAAACCTTAATCACGACGATTTTCTCTCTATCCCATGTACGCGCGGCTGTATCATTAATATCGAATGACTTATATTATGGCAATTAATGATACAGTCCGCTGTAGCGGTGGGTGGATATTACACAGAGTCGCATCCGTGACTTGTTTACAATGTGCAATTCGCTAAACTAGTTTATAAGAAAATGTGCGCGCTACAAAATTGCCCAGTGAATAACCGCGCGAGCTTTTCACCGATATACGACATTTCGCAGATGAATTCGAAGACGATCGCGCCGATCATCCTGGCGATCTTGACGATCTCGGCACGATGCCAGGGAAAATTCGAGGGCTACAAGATGTCCCTGAAGCCGTGCAAGCACGAGAACGCGGTCGACCTGGAGCCCGAGCGACCGACGATATGCATGTTTCACCAGGACTGTCTGCGCCTGAGGGGGGTGGTCATCGACACCTGCCGGGACGGCTTCATGATCGGGGCCTGCTGTCAGCTGCCCAAGAACTACTTCGTCGCGAGCAGCCCCGAGACGACAACAGCCCGCCCGAACGCGACGAGCAGCTCGTCCGCTTTCCCAGGTGAGAGAATCGAAATCTCGGTATTACACTTATAAATCAGAGCATACAAATTAGGTATTATATGTATTATAACTTTCTGTGGGTGTGCGTGTGATATTTTCCAGCCGATCAAACAACGTCTTCTACTACAACTGTAATTTCGCCGACGACGATTTCGAGCACGGAGGAATTTCTATTAAATAGCGTAGCTTTCGAAAAATTAAATGTCACCGATGCTTCTGTTGGTGAAATTAATACCACGGAATCGAATGAAAATATAACGACAACGACGACGACGACGACTACGAAAACGATCGAACAAAGTGTCAAGCCGATGGATTCGACCACTGAGTTGGCGGTGACTGAGACACCTCCGATGATCGATACGACGCTCGGCGGCGAAACTATTATGCCGATTGGTTCGGAATCGGCCAGTTCTGCTGATCCCGTAACGACGACGACCGTAAGGAGTTTGAAGGACGATGCGACATCGACGACGTCGACAACGATGAAGGTGACGACGGTTGAAGAAATCGTCGAACAAGCAACCACAGCAGCAGAGTTGAACACTGCAGCGGTGACTAAATCACCGGAGATGACTTCTACTCCGAGCGGCGAAACTGTGCCAGTGAATTCGACACCGGTTACTTTTGCCGCTACCGCGGCGGCGGTGCAAAGCTCGCCGGACGATGCGACGACTACGGCGAGAACGACAACGACAACTTTCGGCCCGACTACGACGACAACGACAACCATGACGACGACGACGACGACTACTTCCGGCCCGGTGGAATCAAGCACGCCTAGTTTCGACTCGATCGCCGATAAAATCCCGATGCCCGATTTCGAAGATCCAGATTTGGAGCTGAAGATCAACATGCTCGTCAAGAAGATAGTCCAGTCATTGCAGCCGAATTTCCAGGACTTGAAGGACATCGTCTACAAGAAGAACGTCACAACGACGACTTCTACCACGGAGAAACCAAATGTTACCGATGCTTCTTCCGTGAATAAGAAGCCCGAAGCCGTGCTGACGGCGAGCGAAAGTTCAACGACCTCGACGACGACGACGACGACGACGGCACCGAGTACCACTACGTCCACGACGAAAAAACCGACAGAAAAAAAGGCCTCCACTACTAAAAAACCCACGACCAGCGTCCAGGTCGAAACTGCAGTGGTGACGACCCCGAAGCCCAAACGCACGACCACGCCGTTCCCCAAGATCACGCCCAATGCCCACTTCCGATCGAGTAAGTGACACGCGTGATTTTGCTTAATTTACCAGCTGACTATAAAGGAATATATTGTTACTTTTTTCTAA
>CACVKI010139583.1:0-34115 GCA_902732785.1 Trichogramma evanescens
CATGAAAAATTCGGAAAAACGAAATTTCTGAATAAAAAAATTTCGGAATGAAAAAATTTCGGAAAAATGAAAATTCGGAATCCACAAAATTTTCATTTTTCTGAAATTTTTTCATTCCGAAATTTTTTTATTCCGAAATTTTTCTTTTCCGAATTTCTCATGTTCCGTTTTCAATATTCCGATTTTTAAACATTCCGAATTTTACACATTCCGAATATTTATAATTCCTAATATTTATCATTCCGAAATGTGAACATGACTCAACTACAGCATCTTCACATGAATATCCATACATTTTATAAAACAATGATATTATATATTAGTTCATTGTGGTCGTAAGCTGTGTGGATTTATGTAAGCGTATTGTAATTAAGGAAATAAATGATACTTATTCAGTTGATGGTTAATTTAATAATAATTTGTTTTCAAATACCATGATGGGCAGCAAGTATAACCCACACATTTTGCAAAAATCGTTTTTTGATCAAATTCAGGTTTAAATATTAGGCAAAAAAATTAAAATTACTTTTTACCTAATAATCATCGAGGCTGCGAAATTCATTCATAATATCACAAGACATTATAAAAAGTAACTTTTAAATATGAATAAATTATGCTTTAAACTTAATTATTTTATTAATAAAATTATTGCATTGGAAGAAAAACTATGGAAAGGTCCAGGAAAATGTATCACCGGTGCTTATGAAAAATAACACATCATATTGAAATGCATTGAAAAAAGGCTCACCTCAACGAAACGACGAGAAGAGAAAAACTCATCTCATCGTATCTCGATTTAAAGAATCACATTGAAAATATCATGGTGTTTCAAAGAGGTGGATTTTTCTTCGCGGCATTTTACAAATAGGTTTTTTAGCTGTTTTTTTCATAAGAACCGAAAATATTTTGAGCTACATTTGTCAGTTTGTGGTGCACCTTGAATAATTCTTATCCCAGTAGATTTAAACACAATAATTGATAACAGATCACTGGGACGATAATCGATCTGCAGAGTCTGATTAAACTTTGAAGCCTCGAGTAAATCATTGATACCCAAATGGATATAAAGAATATTTAAAACGTATAAATACAGCACTTTTGTAACTTGATACAAGTCTTAATACTTAGAATGAAAGTTAGCCCGTATATCTACTTATGCACGTAAATATTCATATAAAATTCTTATACTCGACTGTTTAGATATTAATATGCAACAGACGAAAAATATTCGACTAATCAAATTCGATGTACTGATATGGAGGCTCAATTAAATTCTTCAACTCAATGTTTTGGTTTTAATATTTTAAATAACCTGGACATGCTTTCTTAATTGTTTTTATTTTCTATAAAACATGATACACTGGAATATATAGTATCTTAACGCATCGAATATAACTGAAACATCACTTATAAATCGCCATATAAGTATTTTAAATAAAAACTCATTATTCTATTATAAAATCGATGTAACAATCGTGAATTCTTCACATACATTTTTATCTTATTGTTTAGACACCTAAAGCAAGACCAAGTATTCTATCACTAAGTTTTCAAAAAACCCAATGTTTAACAAGGACATTTTTTTTCAGAATTAGGACGAAGACATTGAATCCATTTAAAAAAATATGCCAAATATAATTCATTATTGCATCAGCATAAACAATGAGCGAATATGAATTGAAATAAGTTAACTCTCAGCTGTCAACTGTTAAAAATTATTTAAAAGACGTACATGATAAATCGATGATTTCTACATTCTGCAGATCTGTCATGAACGTTTTCGAATGGAGAATTTCAATAAAAACGTCACTGGTTCGTTTTTGTAAAAGTAATGATGCAGATTAATGGAATGGCATACACACGATTAGAAAAAAGTTGTGCATACAGGTAATCATTAATGTCTGTTGATTCATAAAATTTTGATTCACAATTCGTTGAAAAGCTCACAAAATGCAGCACTGTCGTTCTGTATAATACTTTCCGTTGAAGAGATATTTATTTCTGGTCGACCGTACAATTCCGTCGTCTGTAAGAGATATTGAAAAAGATTATGAAAAATTGTACGTAATTTGATGAATTTCATCGTAACAGACGTATGTTATTGAAAAATGGTGCATGCGATCATGGAGAAGCCATGTTTTTTTTTTTAAGCAATATATTTGTGCGTAGTGCGCATTTAAACACTTACGAATTTTGACGATATCGAGATTTTCGTCGAACAAATCGCTCGAAAGAACTTGAGTCGTTTCAGGTTTCTCGTTGATCAAGACATTGTTATTTTGATCCTTTGCATGGGAAATTGTAACGTTCTTGGTATCGTCAAAGTTATGCTTGTTTGGAAAATCGCTACGTTTGTCGTCGTCGTTGTTATTTTGGTCAACAGGCTTTTGGTTGTCGAGGTGGTTTTTCGTTGAAGAATAATTCGAGATTTCACCGCAAAGGCCACGATTTTGGTCGACGTAAAGGATGAAGCGGCGCCAATCAGGATGAACAGCCAAAACTGCGGGATTGCCGATAACAACGAGGGCACTTTTTGCGCGTGTAATGGCTACATTGAAGCGTCGTGGGTTGGAGAGAAAACCAATGTGGTCGCCATCCGTCGCGTGAAATACACGACTGCGCACAGTCGATATGATAACGACGTCCTTCTCTTGGCCTTGAAATATCTCGACGGTACCGACGGCGAGGTTGGCCAAGTCGGGGCTTTGCTTCAAGGCCGTTTGAATTCGGTTACTCTGGGCCGAGAAAGGCGTAATGACTCCGATATCCGCGGCGGCGATGAGTTTGGAGCCGATTCGCTTGCCGATCATGCTGCTGGCGCATCGGAGGACGCACTCGATCTCCTGGTCGTTGTAGGGGCTGGTCGAGTGGGGCTCCGTCTGCTCCCTGCCCAAGACCGCGTGGAAGGCAATGGGAAAATAATCTTGGGGGAATATCGAGTCGGCCTCGATGGCGCCGTAATCGCCGCAAGCGACGAGCTCGTTGTCGTAGTAGAGCTCGTTGGGTATCTTGATGATGTCCGGGTGGCTGCGGTAGTTGCGCACGAGCTTGGTGATGTAGCGGGGGTCGTAGGTGTCATGGAGCTGCTGCTGCTGCTGCTGCTGCTTCGCGTACGGCTCCATGCTCATGAGGCGGTCCATCATGGACTGGCCGAGAATCGGCTGGGCGTACTTGGAGCGGATGCTGGGCCCGAGCTGGCGCGGGTCGCCCGACAGCACGATCTGGCACTTGCCGTTCGAGTGCAAATTCGCCACGTTCAAGGCGATCATGCACTCGGTCTCGGTCGCTTGGCCGGCCTCGTCTATGAACACGTAGCCGTAGTGCACGTTCAAGTTCATCAGCAGTAACCTGGATCAATATTGAATTATCGATGTGTATTAATTATCGCGAGCGAATCATACGCACTTTACACTGGTGCAGAGCGTCGTAACGACGATCCTCTTCTTGACTAGAGCTCGCTTGTTGATGGACGTCACGTGGCCGCGCTCGTCGCAATTCGAGCACTTTTTTATGGACTCGTCGATGAGGCAGCTGGGCCTCGACTTGCTGTAGATCCGGTCGATCCACGGGGCGGGAATGTAGTCGAGTAGCCGCTTGGTGATGACGTCGCCGGCCGAATTCGACGGGGTGCATATCAGCACGTTTTCTTGGCTCTTGTGGCAGATCTGACTGATGGCCTCGACGAGTGTCAGGGTTTTGCCTGTACCTGGCGGACCATAGATCAGGTACGCCGCTGGGTAGGCCGTTTTATCCAAGATGTGATTCACCGCGTCTCGTTGCTCCCGATTGCTCCGAGCCGCTTCGTTGAACCACCTATCCCTGACATCGAAAATTCACCGATTAATGCCTGACACCAAGAGCAATTTACTCGCTACAGCCGATTCCTCACGGCTTTTTCTACTCACGCCTTGAGCTGCTCGCAATTCCTCGCTATATCTCTTTTGATGGGAAACAAAACGTTCGACAGTTGAATGGGATTAATCAGAGAAATTGCGTAATGACTACATCTGAACGTATAGGTATTGGGTTTGAAACAAATGTTGTATCGATTCGAGTGCTGATAGCTATCGCAAAATCTGCAAATAAAAAATTTCAAAGTATTACTTTCTCATCGATTCTATACTAGCTTGAGACACTTACTCTGGATAGCCAAGAATAGTTAGTCTATCATCTTTCACGCTCTTTATTTTCAGCACGAATTTCTTCTTTGTGAAATCCTTACTGTTAAAAACCTCTACTAGATTAATTGATTTGTGTACAGGATGATCTTTATCCTGTTGCAAATTTTCAATCACTAAAGTGTATTCTTTAGAATTCGTTCTCGATCTCACGATAGATTGATTATGCAGACTGTACTTTTTCATACTTTTCACGTATTCGTATTCCTCCAAATACAGGGCTAGCTTGAGAAATTGTTGGTAATGGCTTTTTGACAAACTCAATGTTTTTATTTTCGTCAATATTGACAGTATATTTTGATACTGCTCCCCGCGCTCTGTTATTCCTGGATACAGCTGTAAGTTGGCCGTGAGAATTGACTTTAAATCGGACGGTATCCAGTACTCTGGTAAACTGAATGCTTTTTTCCCCGACACTGGTTCAAAGTTATTTGAATATTAGAAAATCGCTTTACAACAGACATGGAGAGCATTATTTTACGTTTAAATATTTTACACCAACTTTTAAATGAGAACACTTCGATATTTTCACTTCCTTTGCAATCTCGATTTTAGTAGATGGATTCAAATTTTTCAGAATTCATACGTAGATTTCAAGACTTTTACTGCTCAAAAAAGTTTAACTTTTGTACTGTATTTATTATAAGTATAAAAAAATTGATTTTCACAAAATAATGTTAAAAATATAAATTATAAATAAATACATTTTATATGTAAATACGTTTATGTCAAATTATAATTTCTTGTACTAAAATTTTTTTTAAACCCATATACTACTTTTTCTTGAATTTTTTTTAAGTCACTTGAAAAAAAGATTAAAAAGAAACTGTTCTCTCACTAATTGTAATTATGAATTAATCTTTCCGTACTTATAACGTTAATTAAGCAGTGTGTACGTGTTGACGTGTGTTACGATCACTGATATTTCCATTATTAGGTTCGTTTTAAGGTACACAAACATAACTGATTTCGATAAATCGGCAGCACGATCTCTTTCAATTATTAATAAGAATAGTTTTTCATTGATCGAGACTTTTTCTATCATTTAAATTCATTGTAAACTGCTTCGATAATTCATTGCTGAGATTTTTCCTAATTTCTACTACTACTAATAAAAATTATAAGTTTTAAGAAATTTATACTGAACTAAGAAATTTAAAATTCATTTCCAAAATTACAAGTAAATGTTGAAAGAAAACATATACTACATAAGTTTATATGCATCAAGGTACCAGTAAATTCTATCATGTTTATTATGTCAAAAGTCAATTTTTCAAAGTGTCGATCCATTGCCACACTGTTAATGAATGTGAAATTCAGTGTTCAACTAAATAAATTACACAGGTACACAAAAAAAATTGAAAATTCCGGTTTCAGAGATCGGACCATTAGAGGTGGGTATCAAGTTCTTGGGGTCGCTGAATCCGAATCCGACATCGCTTTATATGAGTTGGCTAATTTCCAAGTTCATTTGAACGTCCTCCTCCTCCTCCTTTTTTGGGCACAAAAACCATGTTATGATACTTTTTTTACTACTTTTTTCTAATCTGACCATCAAATGACCTTGAAAATTAGCCACCCAGAAAAATTGATTTTAATTTTTATGTTACGTGACGGGGAATCAATAAATATAAGAATACAAATATAAACATAATTTTTAATGTATAAAAAAACTATTTACTCCATCTTCAGCATATATCTTAAATTTGTTGTAATAAACTCCGTGGTTTGGTAGTCCTTGGTAGCTATAATCAACGTTGGATCGAAATTTAGCTGCCGTATTTTTTGTAATGAATGTATGTATGGTATGTATTGTAATGAATGAATGTAATGAAAATGATTTTCTGTAATATTTGGTGCGCCATCACAAGCCAATATTGAACTAATTAAAATCGCGCTTGCCGCTAAATTTTTTTATAAACAAGAGCATCGATTAAATTTTCAGAGCTTCATCTTTCTCTGGTAGATATCGATCAGATTTCTTTTTATTCTTCTTAGTAAGACTTGCCTCTGTTGCTGGGAAAGCCTGAAAAATAGAAATTTGACTATCCCGGTCCTATAGGCGTTTTTCCGTCTATGTCGCAATATACCCGGACATGACATATAACATAATTAAAGTGTATCGTATATTGATAAAATAAAGTTTATTATATTTCATTGCCAATATTTTAATCCTCAATCACACTAGTAAAGGAAAATATTTCATGCACATATAAAATTTAAGTGCTGCAACTAGTGAGACAAAATTTTGTTAGCCAATACTATTTTGTGCTCAAGACTTGTACATATACAAGTTGTACGTAAAACTTGCAAAGTTGGTTCGTTTAAAAATTTATCTCATTAGATTTTTTTATGAAATAATTTTTCATAATAATACTTTCAAAAATTAGAAATAGAAATTATACATGAAAAAAATAAAAGCACTTTGATGCTCGTGATTTATAAAACGTTTCATTAATGAAATGGCAAACATCAAAAACTAGTTATATTTTACTTAAAAAATATCATCAAGTTTTTCGATTGTTAATTAAGATAAAGCAAAGGTCATGCATAGTATCTGACCTCCTAAAAAATCATCATCTAGTACCCGACCATTTTTTGCATAAAAGAGTTTAATTGCCGAAACGTCGAAACGGATAATTAAGAAGCGCCGAATCTTATGAACATTAAAGTTTTTTAGTTTTCGACCACAATCAAAATAATATATTTTAATTATTTTTATGCTTGTTGTTTTTTGATAATTTAATGGAAATAAAAATTAATAACATGGTTTTCATGAGTGTTCGATTCAACAATGACCAGATTATAGGTATAATAATCGAGCTTTGTTGACGTCACACACGTGATACAAACACACTCGCTTCATTCCCCACACCAACTGGAACGTCAAAGTCTCCATCCACCTATGAAGTTGTGTTTAATATATATATATATACACACAACACCATTTCAAAGTATTTTAATAGTTATCAAAACATTAACAAAATGCAGCTGATTACTATCCTTCTCATTTGTGTATCGTTTTTTACGATCGGTACGGTTCATTTTTGAATCGACTCACTATTACAATATAATTTAAATAAAATTTTACAACTGTTACAACAGTTTAATTCTAGATTAATTTTTGTGTTCTTACGGTTTTAGCCAACGCCCTGGAGTGTTATGTGTGCAAAAATCAAGAAGGAAATAAAGAAAAATGTCTGAATACTATCAAAACTTGTGAACAAGGCGAAGATGCCTGTTTAACAGAAATTAGGTGGGGAAGTAAGTTAAAATTTGATTTTTACATCCATCTAATCTCACTTTTAAAGGTTAAGTCTTTCTTGAAATGTTGGTTTTAGAATAGTTTTTTTTTGTGATAAATTACAAATTGCATCCAGACATGCATAGTTTCAAAAAGTGCAATGTTTTCATGTATTATATTTATGAAGATGTTAAACAATTCATTTTTTAAATTTAGGTACACCATACTGGAATCAAGGAGCAAAAAAGCAGTTTTATATTTCTAAACGCTGTTCTACCAAAAAAGAGTGTGAAAAAATTCGGCGCAATAATATGGCAGATTGCTCTCATATATGGTACGAAGATTGGAAATGCTCTGAATGTTGTCAAGGGGATCGATGTAATTACTACATCATTGTAAGAATTTTTACAATATTTTGAATTCCAAAATATTTTGGATATTATTTAATCCCGCATTTTATTTACAGTCTGGAAGTAACAAATTAGCATCAACTTTAATGACTATGCTGTTACCAGTTATTGTTCTTTGCAGTTTACAATAAATGAGGAATTGAGTTTATTACTCATACTTTATATGAAAGCTAGAAATTATTTAATGAACTATGACTAATGAGTTTAAATCTAGCTCAAGTTAATATTCGTAATTGAAATGTTCTCAGAATTCTTTTCAAGAAAACTGAAGGATGCATACGAGATAGTAGGATTTTTGCTTTTGCCTTTGATGTTTCTGAAACTACCATTGTTTTAATTAACAAAATTAGTTATTTTATAGATAATATATTTTGTAAAGTTTTAATGTGTAAGAACTTTATGAAATCATAGAAATAATCTGAACAGATTAGTTATTTTTACATTTTACAGAATTTTAATTATTACTTATTTCAATTTTGTCATTCGTTCAAAAATAATTGCCAGGTTTTATTATGAATTTTTGTATGATTACAAAAACCAGTATTATTGCATTGTTGAAGAAATTTAAAACACATTCAATAATCATGTTAAGATTATTAATATAACCAAACTCAAAATAAATTTTGACCACATTATATTTCATCGGTATAACTAAATTTATAGCAAGTATTGACTTTACAATTAAAAATATTGTATTACATCAGCTCCGTCCAGATATTTCAAAGTTTACTAAAAATTAAGTATGTGTTTTGATTTTAAATTGTGAGTAAAGCAAGTGAAAAGTAAGCTTTTGTGCATTCCTCTCAATCTCCGTCCAATTATTAAGGTTGTGAATGCACTGAAAGTTTGTTGATATAAGCAAGAATAAAAATATTTCCAGAACTTTTTGCATGGGAAAATTGAATATCACTGTACACACTCTTAAGCATTACCACTTTAAGGATAATTTATATTTATGTGTTATACATTAAATTGTACAAACTGCTATACATATTTGTAAAGAAATGATAATCATAATACATTTTTATAAAACAGATTTATAAAGTATACTTTAAATTATTTAAAAAGCTAATGCCTTTTGTCATAGGGCTACTACTGCATACCTTCCGAAACCAATTAGTTATTAATAATTATATATTTAGCTACCAATTTACCATGCTCTTTTTTAACATAATCATTAAATTTAAATCATTTTTACCATTTTTAACATAATTTTTAACGAAATTGTACTAAGATTGATTTAATTATAAATTTTTATATCACAATTACAGGCAATTAATTAATATTAATGTTAGCGATATATATTCGAAACTTTTACTATAGTCGAAAAGATATTAAATATCACGTGAAATAAAATGTCTTGGTACCATATCCAGTAATTTCAAGTATACGCATCTCATTATTTAGAGTGAGGTACTCAGATAGTTGCAGGAAAACTAAAATGGTGACAGCTGGTTTAGTTAGAAAAATATCTAATTTATTCATAATCAACCCTAAAAAAAATGACAGAATTTCTTTGTGAAATCTTGAGCGAAACTAAAACAGCAACAAGCTCTAATGACGCTGTGGATATATAATGCACTCGAAGCATTATGAATGTAGTATAGATGAAAATCAGATTAAGTATATCATGCTTGATGTTACTGCAGGTTTGCAGTAGTCATGATTGCGATCGCGTTGTAGCGCGAGTCTTCTAAGATAAACTGTTTTTCCTTTATTAAAATTCTTATTCACGTGGGCGTCTTTTTTGTCATTGGATATGTACTTTTGGAATTGTTTACAAATAAATTCGCTTTGGATGAAAACAGATATTCGTTGAAACTGTACCAATCACAAGGTAAGTTTTCCTAATTTTTTATTTATTATCGGAATAAAATGTCTCAATCATAATTGAAACCATTTTATGGAATTGTAATTTTTCCGAGGATAGAACAAATATTTACGTTACAATTCGTGGTAAAAATTTTTTGCTAATGAATAGTAACATTCATTAATTACTTTAAAAGTCTATATAATAACAATTTTTTTACTTGAAATCCCCGAAATTACTAGTCATTAAATTGAATCGATTGTTTAAAAATAAAAAGGTAATGAAAATTGGTAATATTTTTATATAAATTCGATTTTTAAGTTTTTAATTAAAAAAAAGAATATTTTAGCTTGTGGTATTAGGATTATGATTATCATTGATGACTCGAATTACCTTCAGCAGCTTGTAAAATAAAACTTTAAAGTTAAAAATGTAAATAATCGTAAGATTGATTAACGACGATAAAATGAGACACACGGCTCTTTCGAAATACAATACTCTATCCTCAGGATATTCAATAACGTTGAAAATTTATTATTTGAAAAAAAGAGTTTGAAATTCGATTTTTTATTCAAGTTATAAAATCCGTTGATTTAAAAGTAAAACTATAAAAGTAAACTGAAATGAAGAGATAATGTAATAGCGAAAAATAATAATACGGAAAATAATCGTTTCATGTCATTGACAGGGCGATGTTTATTGAAGTTGTTCATTCTCTCAACTCATGCGCATTTTACCTGCGGATAAGTGAATAATAAGAGATAAGATGTATGGAGTTGGAATTTATTTTCGAGAGCTTTGGTTGAAAAGATAATGGCTTGATAATCTAATGAGCTAGCTCAAGATAGTCTGGAACTGATGAATTAATTTTATTACTTTATCATAGTTGAAATGTTTTTTAATTACCCGTAACTTTATCTATTTTTAACGAGTACATGTAAATAAACAGCGCTAAAAGGTTTTTTTTAATTTAACTTAGAAACATGAAGTGGTGCGATTTTCAAAACTTGTATATTGAAATAAATGTCTAATTTTTGTGTTTGAGTTGAAATTTGTTTATATGCAACTTTATTAGCACTGACTATGTTTCAATATTCAAACCCGTTGATTAATCAATTAATTTGTTCCTCTATAAGAAAACATCGTTTCCAATGACGATATCAAAAATCGTACCTGTTTTATTCTTTCGAGATTAGAATCTTAACTATTATACGACATATCAAGAACGCAAAACCCATGAGATTAAATTTATGGGTGTTCACTAACCGTGGAGGAATGTTTGTTGATAATTTAAGTGTGTATGGCTAATTAGGGACCAATCAGCGACATCTCAGAATATATTTTGTTTATCTGTACACAATGACGAGTATTTCCCATTAGAGCTGGTACCTGAAATTGTGCCGGGGAATAGATATAGGCCTCTTGCTTGCCAGTGTGGCTCGTTTTAGTAAGTGAGTCAGTCGCGTGCTGCCGACGCGCGAGATGAACTCGATGCTTCTAAGCTACTACCGAGGAAAAAAACGCGCAAACCTTGTAGCAGTTGAAACAGATACCTAGTGTGCTATATTGACTATATTTTCCAACGTGACAGATAGGCTGCCTTTATTGCATCATCCCTAATTCTCGGAGATTTTCTTTTGTGATTGTGTTTTGTGGCATATTGTTTTATTTACTTCTGCGTGATACAGTTCAATTTTCCTGGACAAGTTTTTCCAGAGTAAAAAAACAAAATGGAAACGACCTGGAAGAGAATTGCTTCGGTAAGATTGTCCGTAATGATTTTGTTTCAGTGATCGGTGTCATTAAAAAATGTTTGAAAATTTGAGAAGAGCCAGGACTCTTGCTATATTACGTATTTTGAAAAAAATATTTTGAATTATTTGCGAATCAGCAGATGAGTTTTACTTGTGGTGCCTAGTTTCATGTTTAAAGCGTTTGGGTGTATCAAACAGATTTACCGATGTTCCAAGCCAATATCTGCCGGGTTTTCTCCGTTTTTACATCAATGCTCACCAAATTTTTAATTAATGATGAAACGTGAAAAAATATAAAATTATAACACGTGTTATGGTTAATAAAATATATCGTTGAATATTACAGCTGCACAATCAGCGCAGTATGCACTTCCCAGACATCTTGACGGCAGTGAGCCGTAAGAAGACAATCGACACGTCGAACGATTCGTCGTCTCTGGCACGATGCTTGTCAACCCTCGATTTGACATTCTTGGGAATCGGTTCGACGCTCGGAGTAGGCGTATACGTACTTGCTGGATCGGTTGCCAAAAATGAAGCCGGCCCAGCCGTAATAATATCTTTCGCCATCGCCGCCATCGCTTCCATGATAGCAGGTAAGTGCTTGAATCAAGTAATTAGCTTTTTATGAATTTCGGCGTGGTTCATCGAAATTCTTCGGCTTTAAATTTTTTATCAGTACTTATTCTCTTAAAATTGCTCCGCAATAGCAATTTACGACGCGACAAAGTCTCGATTGCGATTACACGTGAACTTTGACTAATATATCTTATTTAATAGTTAATATAATGAATACGTTTTTCTTTGACCAAGCATGCCCCGCATTATTATCGAACTTTTTTTATCCCGATGATATCACAATTAAAACGTTCTTTTCTACTCAGACGTTGAGATATTTTTGTCAGATAAGCTTCAGTCATTGTGAATGAAGTTGTAAAAAATGTCCTAATATCCAAATACAAGGATGAAATTATGTTTCATCAGCAATCGAGTAAACATGTTATGAAATAATTTTGCCAATCTCCCGTGAAAATCCAGTGACAATGTCGCGGAAAGTCAGGTCGGAAATGATGGAATTGTATTGACGATCGACAGGTCTCTGCTATGCCGAATTCGGAGCTCGAGTGCCCAAGGCCGGTTCGGCCTACGTCTACAGCTACGTGACAATGGGCGAGTTCATAGCTTTTCTCATTGGCTGGACCCTCATACTTGAGTACGTAATCGGATCGGCGAGTGTCGTGCGAGGATTCAGCAATTACGTCGACAATCTCGTCAACAACACGATGAGAAATGCTTTCGAGTCGGCTGCGCCCATCGACATCAAGCATCTCTCGTCGTATCCAGATTTCTTCGCTTTCGGAGTCACCGTGGCCTTTTCCAGTAAGTAGCAATATAATTATTTTGAATTGTCGAGGTCCGATCGTTGATTGAATTCAACTTGTGATCTGCATCTTTTCAGTCGCGCTAGCTTTCGGGGCCAAGGAGTCGTCGACGGCCAACAATATATTCACCGTCACGAATCTTTGCGTCGTGCTGTTCGTTGTGATCGCTGGAGCTTTCCGCGCCGATTTCGGCAATTGGAAGCTCAAGTTCACGTGCACGAGCGACAAATGCCCCAAAGGAACGGGTGGTTTCGCTCCCTTCGGCGTAGCCGGCATCATTCGTGGCGCGGCCAAGTGTTTCTATGGCTTCATAGGCTTCGACTGCGTGGCCACTACCGGCGAGGAGGCCAAAAATCCTCAACGCAGTATACCCATTGCGATCGTCGCCTCGCTCACCGTCGTTTTTCTCGCTTACTTTGGCGTTTCCACTATTTTAACGACAGTCTTGCCGTATTACGAGCAGGACACCGACGCCCCTTTTCCGTACATGTTTGAAACGATTGGTTGGCAATGGGCCAAGTATCTTGTGTCCTCGGGGGCCATATGCGGTCTCTGTGCGAGGTATTTTTACTTGTTTTAATTATTACTTAAACCAGCCCATCATCGAGACAAATAACCGTTATTTATTTATTTATTTATTTTTCAGTTTACTCGGCTCCATGTTTCCACTGCCTCGTGTAATTTATGCCATGGCCAGCGATGGTCTCATTTTCAAATGGATGGGCAAAGTGAGCTCTCGCTTTCATACTCCACTTATGGGGACTCTGTCCGCTGGCTTGTTAACAGGTAAACGTTTTTCACTTGGCACTGTTCGTCGCATTCCAATTCGAAAACTCTAAACTTTGTCTATCTCACCAGGCATCCTGGCGGCGATTTTCAACTTGGAACAACTCGTCAGTATGCTGAGTATCGGCACTTTACTGGCTTATTCGATTGTAGCGGCTTGTGTTCTCATACTTCGATACGAGGAGAGCCAATCTTTTGAGAAAAGAAACGATGTTGAGTCGTACACCGCTTGGTCGATAGTCATGCAACTTGTTAATCATAAAGGACGCACCTATTCGACAAAACTCACTGCAAAACTTGTCACCGCTCTTGTAGCTTTTTACTGTACGTCCGCGATTAGCAAATCCATTTCGTTGCCAAATATTACTCGTCCAAATTGATTATTAAGCTAATTTCATTTTCTTTTCAGTTGTTATTTGCTTTGGCGTGGCTTCAATCGTTTCCTTTTGTTCCGCCGAGCTTGCAGATGCAAATCCTCTGTACATAACGCCATTAGTAGTACTTAGCACAACTTTGATACTTATTTTATACTTTATATATTTGCAACCCACTAGTGACAAGGCGCTCAGCTTTTCGGTAAGTTACAACTTGAAATTCTTTCTTTCATTTTTTTTATAATTTTAAGCTAACAAATTCACCATCATACTTATTTTTCAAGGTTCCCTGGGTACCCTTTTTACCTGGATTAAGTATATTAATTAACGTTTATTTGATGTTGATGCTGGACATCCAAACATGGATCCGATTTGCAGTCTGGATAATCATTGGTGAAAATTCATCTTGTTTAATGATAAAATACGATCAACTTCTACTCGATGTTACTAACAAAATAATATTCATTTTTCTAGGGATTTTCATATACTTTTTCTACGGTATATGGAATAGTAATGCCAGAACTACAGGAAAATTAACAAATAACAACAATGTTCATAAAATTGGTTGGAGAATCGAAGAAGCTCCTTCGCTCACATAATATTTTATTAGAAAACATTTTATAAAACATTTTTCAAAATTGATTCAGAAAATGCAACACATTGCACTTAGAAAAATATATTAGTATTTTTACGTTTATTTTAGTAAAATTTTGTAATATATATTTTTTTTGAAGTATACAACATTTATCGTAGATATATAGCAAGTGATCAATGGCCGACTATGAAAACAGCATCTTTAGATCATCGATTGTCAATTTCGATGAAACTGATCTTGTGCCTGTTAAAACGTGGTTTGCTATATCCAATTTTTTGTCTTGAAGATTTTTTACTCTCTCTTCAATAGTATCTTTACAGATAAACCTAAACAAAATATGACTTGTTGATACTCTGATTTTATAATATGAAATATTAATTATTAAATTTAATTAATTAATTTTTTCCTACTTGTAAATGTAAACACTTTTTTTTTGACCGAATCGATATATCCTGTCTTGAGCTTGTGCCTCTAATTGAGGGTTCCAATGAATGTCAACAAGTAGTAAGTGATTAGCTCCAACCAGATTTAAGCCTACACCACCAGCAGTTAAAGACAATAGGAGAATATTAACATCGTCATGATGATCATTCAATTTATCCACGACAGCCTGTGATTCAAGGAAAAAGTAACAATTAAAGACCCATTTGTTTTTTATAATTAATTAAAGGGAAAATATTAAACTAACTTGTCTATTTTTAACCGCTACTTCTCCGGTGAACTTAGCATAGCAAGCATCTTCAACTTCATCTAACTTCAAAGCAAGGATATTTAAATAACTGGTCCATTGCGATACAACAATTAATTTATCTCCTTTATTTATTATTTCTTTGATCGTTTGGAGAATGGAACGAGTTTTAGAACTTTTGCGGTCGTCATTAAATACGGGATTTTTTTTAGTTAATAAATTACTAACCACCTGATCATCAATTTTGTAATCCACAACATGTTCATCTACTTCTTCATTTTCGTTAATAGACATGTTTTGCAACTTTTTCAAAAGCTCAGAACTATTATCGTCTTCTTCTAAGCCGCTTATTTCAGCATCTTGTTTATCTAACATTGAGTGTATGAGTGCTGGATGGCAGCACATTTGTCGTAGACGAAGTAGTAGGACTAAAATTTCATGAGACTCAATGCTACGATGGTGTTCTAATAGAACTTTCTGTGCTTTTGTGAAATGAGTATTTTTACCTATTAAAATTAAAAAATCAATTTTATGAAAAGTATGTACAAAATTAAATTATACAAATTTTTTATTCTTACCATCATATTTACTATATCCTCCACCATAAATTTCTCGTAATTGATTTTTTTCAGCTCGTTGAGCTAAAAATTGAGCAAACAGGTTTTGTGAGAATAAAAGTATTTTTTGATAAGCAAGAGTTTCATCTTTGTCCATGGTTATTTCAACAATTTCAATATTTTTATCTGGGAGTGAATCTAACGCTCCTTTCGATTGAAGTTCTTGTTTAGTTCTTCGAAGCATCAGAGATTTCATTAGCATAATCAGCCTTTGTTTACCAGCATCATTTTTATTATCAACCCAACGTTTCCAAACTTGCAAGTCATCAAATGGAGAACATTTCAAAAATTTCAAAACTGCATACAGATCCATTTCTTTGTTTTGAATTGGAGTTCCTGTGAGAGCCCATCTATATCTGGCCAGCAACCCGCAAACTGATGTACAAGCTTTACTTTTGTGATTTCTTATGTAATGTGCTTCATCCAAAATAATTCTGTTCCATTCCATCTTAATGAACATATTCAATAATTACTTAATGAAACATTTGTAAACAAACATTTTACTTACTTTGTAAAATCCGGTATTTTTTTCTGCTTCTCTCACCAAAGTTTGGTAAGTAGTAACAACGATATTAAATTTTGACAATTTTCTATCATCAACATATCTGGTATTACCATGAAATACAAGTACCGAAAGTAATCCCCTTTTGACACGATTTTTTACTTCTCCTTCCCACTGTTTCAAAAGCGATGCTGGAGCAACAACTAGAGTACCACCATAATATCCTGGAAAACAATTTTTTTAATAATTTAATAATATTTTCATAAAAAGACAAATATTATGAATTCTCACTTTTATGTTTATTTTTAGATTGCTTCTTTGAAATCCATCCATCACTGTCACTACTATGATCTGCGTCACTGCTGCTATTATCACTATCTTTGATATCATTAACAGTTGCCAAAATTAAGGAGATCATAGTCAAAGTTTTTCCCAAACCCATGTCATCAGCTTTATGGAAAAATAAATTTATATATTATACTTTTTTTAATAATCTCTTTTAATTCTTCTTATTCACTTATTTATGCCTTCTATATTAACAGTCACATAAATTAACGTCAGTAAAGGTGGTGCCAAAAAGCAAATCTATTACAAAAGGTTTTTCTCCCGAACATGAACCAAACCTTTTCAAGTAATTGGACTTTTGACACCTCCTTTACTGTTGTTAATTTTATTGCTTTATTTTTTAAAAGTTTTTTATTATTAAATAATTTAATTCTAAAATTCTATACCTAATATTCCTCCTTTTGGTTTTTGTTTTTCTCTCCATTTCATCCATGCCAAAGCATGTTGTTGATGAGGCATTAATGTAATCTTTAATCCAGTAGGATCTTTTTCTCTTTGGTCTTCTGTAGGACGAGTTGTTAATGATCCATGCAACTGTTCAAGCCTTTGATGAGTTAAACTCTGTTGTTTTGATAATGTTTCCATAGCTTTCTTACCAAGATCATTGGTAACAAATGAAGTTTGTGGGACATTAGGAATATTTTTGTAATCAATTTCTTGAAATGGATTAAAACGATTTTCTTTGAGTTCTTTCCTTGGTTCAACAAATGATTTGTCCTTTATGACTACTGAATTTACATTCAAAGTAGGAGAATGAATACTAACTGAAGTGTCATCTTCAATGTAACTTGAATCTGAACTTTCTGACGTTTCATGTTTGGATTTTGGATTAACTTTTTTTTTATCATTGTTAATTTGTTCAATTTTGCTGATTTTTGGTGTTGAAATTCTTGACTTCGTTTTATTAGATAATTTCTCTAAATCTATTTGGTACGCTTCAAGTTTTAACTCGTGTTCTTGAATAGTTTTGAATACTTTAGCACCTTTATCTGGTAGCTTTTCTACTGCAACCGATTCTGTAAATTTCTGTGGAAATGATTGGTTTGTCAGTACATGAAAGTTTTATTTTGCATAAAAATGCAACTTACCTTCAGTTTTATTAACTGTTTCTCTGTATTATCTATAGCAATTAACAAATGCTCTTTTTTTTGTGTTTCAATAGGATCTATGTTTCCAACACCCAATTCCTTTTTAGCCCAGTTTCTATCTGTTTCATTTTCTAACAGAGTATTATTTAGAGCATAAAATTAAAATATTACTTCAACATTTACATAACAAAAAATACTCATGTTATTACCTGATGTATTTCCAGAACTGCAAATTATAACATCGTCTTTTTCTGGAACTTGTAGTTTATTATTATTAGGTTTATAATTATTGGTAGCAGTCATTAATTTTCCATTATTCTTGTCTTTCATTAAACTTTCATTATTAAAGTCATCGTTTGTAGTGAGGTCAATAGCATTGTTATTTTTATAAGGTAAGTGACTATTTTGACTGTTTCTTTGAATTGAATTTGTTTGTGTTAAATCAACAACTTTTCTTGAATTGATTGATTCTTCAATACCTGTTAAACCAATATAATAATATGAGTGAACAAATAGTCAATAAATATTAAATGATACAAGAAAATACTTTGATCTTTAAAATTACTTTCTTCACTTGAGTTATTATCTGCACTATAACTTTCCATACTTTCTTTTACTGAAAAATTTGCAGCATTTAATGGTGAAGCCCTAAATTAAATAGTTGATTAATAACAAAAAAACATTTAACAAGAGTACTTTACAAATTATTCTTATTATTTTATACATACTCATCTGAATCAGAATCACTACTGATAATTAATCTCCTTGATCTTTTCTTCAAATGACTATTTATCGGAGTACCTAAAATTTTAAAGAATTATATCAATAATAAATATTTTACCATTAAAAATCAACATACTTTCACTTTTGGGAGTGAGTTTTATAGGATTTTCATATATAGATCGTCTTTTATTTTTATTAAACTGTGGTTGTTTTGCAACAACCTCTTCATCACTGCAAAAACATATGATTAATGGTTCAATTATTTATTGTTAAGAAAAAAAAGGTCAAAAACCTTAAAATTAATATACCTTTCTTCATCTTCGCTAGTATCATCCAATATAGATACTTTTCCACTTTGATTCATAAATTGTAAATCTTCTAATAAATGAAATATAAGATTTATAAAAATACAAGACTTTAACGAATGATCCAATATTTCATTATTAAAAATTCTTACCATCTTCGGAATCAAGAGATTCGTCCACTTTTTTATCTGTGGCCGAGCTATATGAAGTATTACGAGAATCTGCACTTGTTGAAGCCGCCCTGTAAATATAGGTATTTTTATGTATCTTACTAATGATGTGAGATAAATATTTTCTCACTTACGATAAATCGGAATCACCAATAATTCTTGTATCACGTCTGGTGGTGGCATTGGGGCCTTTGAATGAGGCTGCAGCAATTTCTTCATCATCACTGTCATCAATAACAATTGAGTCTGAAGGCTGGAGGCGATGAAGATTGCGATAACTCATGATTGCGTTGTTTACGTTAGCAAAAACTTGGTAAAATCCACTTATTCAAAAGATTTTCCGTAGGATACAAATCTCGTTTGTAGCGTGGACGGTGGACCGGTCTAAGCACGTTGCAGGACTGATCGTGTTTGGAACGACAGCCGACACGCGGTGTAAGAAATGACCACAATATAAAGGACTTTGCAACGGTTGCGAATATTTGATTTTAAAATGATTCGCCGTCAGTTAACGGTTTACAATTCAAGACTTGATGTGATTGGCGGAAAAATAAGTTGAACTTAACTGCGCAATGTACTGCGCTGTGACGGTCGTTTAAATGTGAATTGGCGCGAATATTTCGTGAAATTTTTTTAGACTAAAATAACAATAGATAGCAATACATGAAATATTTTTAATTTTTCTGATAATTCTTTTTTCTTATTACATAGATATTACTTATCAAAATTTGAACCTTTTCCTAAAAATAACTGTAAGGCTAGTGTCTATTTTCACTTAACAAGTAACGAAACCAATATCATTGCTAATAATCAAATGAAAAATATCGTACTGATGAATGACTTAATCGTACTTTTTGCATGACGAAATTAAAGTTCGATATTGTATAAAAAATGTATTAAAAGTTCAGCGAAAATAGTTCAAGTTAAAGATAGTAAATTTATAAATTCGAATTTTTTATATTGTNCCCCCCCTCATTTGGGCATTTGTACAAATTTGATTTTGTAGAAACAGCAAATTGAGAATAAACATTTTTCAGAATAATGAAAATTTAATTCGATTAAAAAAATTTAAGGAATACAAAGAGTATTAGTATTTTAAATGTATTTAATTATTAAAAGTACATCAAATTTTTTTTTATAAAATCACAAATAAAAATTAACATCATTTTTATATCTATAACAATACTCAAAACAATATTGAAATTCAATAATTTCATTACTATAGCAGATAGTAATACTGAAAGCAGATCATTTTCAGTAAAATTAAATCTAGCTATTGTTAAAATCACTTAAATACTTTAAACATAACAAATTTCAAGTCACAATAACAGTAGAATACCCCACAACCATTAAAATACTATGTACATTTTTGAATTTTGTACAATATCTTTGTACTAGATTTTTAATCCTATGGTCTAAATATTGACTGAAAATTTTCATATGAAGTTTTTATCAAAAGTTAAAAATAAAGTTTAAGCTGTAGAAGTAGCTTGAAGAGGATCTTGAACCTTTTCTTGGGAACGCATCAATTTTTTTTTCCTTTTGTCTATTATAAGTTTAACACAGTACAAAACCATCAAAGGTAATGGGGTCATTATTGCACAAGACACAGGGATAACTGTAAAAAATGTTTAATCATTTCAATTCCTTAATTTAAAATAAGTTGATAAAAAATACCTGTAGTTAAGTCAGCATCAGGTTGTTTTAAACTAAATCTTAATAGAAAAATAGCAACGCCAGTATTTTGAACACCAGTTTCTATAGCTATGGCTCGGATGTCTTGATTTTGTTGACGGAATATAAATGCAACCAATAAACCAAAAATAAAACCCAACCATGGTAGCCCTAATCCAGCTAAAATTATCTAGATAACCAATGTTACAATGTATATTAGTATCATGCACACTTTTTAATAAACAATAAATTGCTATTTATACAAACCTGCCATGAGAAAAGTCTGAACAAATATAAATTAGTGATTATAGCAAAAATAACAATAAATATGATAAGACAAACTGAAAAAGGTTTCATAATGCGGACCATGATTCCAGAAAACCTTGGCAATTTTTTCTGAATCAAGTATCCTATAGTCAATGGTATAATAAGACCAATAGCAAAAGTAGCTATTTTATCGTAAGGCATGATCAGATTTGCTTTATCAAAAATAATTTTTCCCAAAGTAAATAACCACATAGGCATTAAACCTAAAATTGTAAAGTAGTAAATAAATTCATTTTGCATATTATTTTCTTATTAAAATTTTGAATTGAATTTTTACCAAAGGCAGCAATGGTACATAAAGTAGTCATTGTAACAGATAAATTTAAATTTCCCCCAAGAATTATAGTCCAAATATTGGATGCACCTCCGCTAGGGCTAATGCCAGTAAAAAATAATCCTAGTTGCATTTCAGGATAGCTTGGAAACAATAATAATCCCAGTACATAACTTATCTGAAAAAAAATTTTAATGAATAATAACTATATCTAAACTTTTTGAATATTTTTATGTGTCTCACCATTGGCATTAATAAAAATTGACAAACACATCCTATCAAAGGACCAATAGGCTTTTTGATTGTTTTTTTACATACATCCCAATCCATAGCACATCCAAAATTAACATATAATAAAGATACTAATATTGCCACACTAGCAGTGAAGATAGTATCTATGGTTCTTGCTTTTCTAACAACTACCACATTTAAAGTTGATTCAACCTGACTCTGAAATAATTTTTCAATGCAGTTAAATCAAGTTATTAATGTTTTTATACTAATCTTAACTGTAACTGATAAGTAATTGTAAAATTGATAAAACATTACTTTGAAGTGTTTAAATATTTTTATGATTTTAAAGCTTACATAATAATCTATCACAATATGAAATTAAGTAAATATCTTATTAAGTAATTTTAAATTATATGAAAAGTAAGTATAATTACCTCTCCATATTGAAATGAAATTAATACTTTAGCTTTTCCAAGGAAAATGCCAGTAACATTGACTGAACTATTATAAACTTTGTTCTGTAATAGTTTTGCATCAAATTCAGGTGAACTAACTTGTACTATATTCCACAATGAACTATTTGAAACCAAATTAGCTTTTGATAAATCAATGTTATTCAGTCCACTAATACTAAATGGAATAACAGACACTTCATCCATGTGAATAATTTTATCCGTCTCATTAAATTGTATAGTGACTCCGCTTGCTGAATTGAGCAGCAGCAATCCTATGAAAATAAAAATCATCTCCTGCAATGAGAAATAACAATTATAATTCAATAATGATTATTTAAATATTTTTTTATTGTGTAAGATCTACAAGATGATTTAAAGTTATAGATAAAAAAGAGCCAATGAAACAATAAGATCTTAATTACAATCTCGATCAGTAATCAAATCACATGCGAAGATATTTGGATCGAAGCAACAAGTGAGCGCACAAGCCTTGTGTAGGATAGAAAACAATTCCTAAGCGCAAATTCATCGAATCGGTAGTTATTTTTTTCCATGTTGAATTTAAAATTCACTGAATAAAATTTCAGTTGAAGTTACGTCACTCACGTCGACGGACGCGTTATACTCTTGCACCATTGCATATCTTACTCGCCGAGTGTCACATGGAGTAGGTCTGCGGCTTACTAAAAAGTAATTATAGATTGTGGCAGTGTCTCGTGGGTATATAGTCAGAGTGCATGCATGCGATTCGCACGTATAACGCACGCATAGGGTCGCGCTTCACTTTCAGAGATAGTCGCGTGCCTCGATGCACTTGACTTTTACAATCTTCTGCGTGATGCCACACAGTTTGAAAAGATTCAAAGCGAACTGCGAGCATCATGTTTACTTAACGCAGACAATAGCAGCGACGAGCATAGCTTCTTTCACGTGTTTTATCGATTAATCCGATCTATGTAAGATTATAGGTAGATTCTAATGGGGCCGTAATGATGATAGCAGACGTAAACTCACCCTGTATTGATAATTACGGCTCGTGATGTAACATGTGGAAGGCGAAGGCTACTAGCTGGTAGTGGAAAGGTAATAATAAACCAGACCGGTTTGTCAAAATATCCAAGCTGACGAATCAGAGGTCTAGCTGATGACATCGGTTGTGCCGCTTCTGTGCGAGGCTACTAGCGCGCAATCACTGCCGTGAGCCGCAAAGCTGATAAAAGACAATTGCGAACTGGTTACTGGCTGGGCATTAGCGCGGACTTGGCTGCACACTGCTGCTACACAGGCCTATCTGCGGAACCGATTGAATCCGGCGCATTCATTCTACTCGAGTCTCGAGTTGCAACGGAGTAACGTGTAGCCGTGACTTTATACAGGTTGTACATAGTGTACACAACAGTACGTTCTCACCCGACGTGTACTTCCCTATTCGTGAGAGCAGGCATGCTCGTTTGGCACTGTGTTCTCTCGTTGCATCTCGGAACTCGGAACTGTCGCTCCTGCAGACAGATTGTTTTTTGTGCCGTATTTGCGCAGGCGCTACTCAACTTGCTAAGGTATATAATTTGAGTTTGACGATATTCTTTTCATCTTGTTAACTATAGACTTTCGGAAATTATTACACTCTACGGATTACAATTGTCATATTTATCGCAAATTCGTTCAATCTTATTCAACTATTTGTAAGTATAGATATCTACGATTAGAAATCAATACACCCTGTACTCTAATTGGCTTGATTTATTTAATGATCGGGTACTTTCAAGTACAAGCCGGTCTTATTACGATCGGCAACAAATATTTTCGAGCACGAGTGCACTCACTTAATTTTTTCAGTCGATAATAGTTTATAAAAATCCCAAGTCAATGAACTTACCATTGCTGGGCCTACTGTTTTTCTTCAGGTAATTCACTGGAAAAATCTAGTTGACAAAATACTGCGAGTATCACCAATGACAATGATTTTTTGGTAAAAAAAATAAAATAATATAACCAATACAGTTTATATGTTTTAAATGATGAAAAAAAAATCTTTTCAACTTTAAACATTCCAAGTTTAAGCACCACGATTATATCCAAACGGTATAAACATAGCAATGGGTTATTTGTAGACTGTTGTAATTGGCGATTAATTTCATTAAAAAATAATCCATTTGCATTAATATAATTTTAATTACTAACAACAATAAATAAAGAATTAATAAAAGTTTCGAAATGTTTCGCTTTTTGCTTAAAGTTCGTAGACGCCGATGTTCAATCATCAATATTCAATTATTGAAATGTCTTTATACTTTAAAAATGAAATCGATTACTTTGTGAAATGGTAAAATTTCCCGTTTCATCAATTCGTTCTAGTTTATCTATAAATCGTTGAACGATTAGGTCAAATCATTTGTAGCTATTAGCATTATATAGTGAATAAAATCAAACGCTATAATCTATCAAAGTTGATATATCCTTTATTTATCAAAAAAATTTTATTTTAAAATACATTTTTTTAGAAAATAGTAAGCTGTATAAAAAATGACTCTCTTTTTACGTGTTGAATATTGTTCTTGCTTTTTTAAGTTAAATTTTTAATTCAATTGATCTATCGATCACTGATTCTATACATTTTCCGCAAACACGAAATTTTGAAGCTTCCTTTAATTAATACAGAAAATAATTTAATCTGTTAAAATTCTTGAAATTCTAAATCAAAAAGCTTGTGAATGATATCATCCATTTGAAAATCATCTGACAAATCCACGATTAATTCTTCGACAAGCTTATCAGAAATCCATGAAACTACATCCCAAGGTTTATTGTTTGAATTACTGTTGTACATGAGGTTACTCTTCAGTGACTCTTCATATTGATTTTGGTAATTGAGAATACCTGCAATTACTTTGTCCGATATCTTTAATTTTATTTTCTCGCTGTTTTTTCCGTAAGTAGTCTGACATGAAAAATCGTTCGATTTAATAAGTTGTTTATTTTTCTTGGTATTGGTTGGTTTTACATTATGAGCTTGCTCTAACTCATCTTTTTTTTCGATGCAAGAAATAAGCTTTATATTTTTAGTACCAATTACATTGTCATCTTTGGTCTGTGGTTCTATAAAAAGAAAATATTCACATGTAAGTAATGTGTAAGGTATCATATAATTCAAATATGTTTTTGAATCTTTTATTGTTAGTGAATAGTATATATATAATATACCTAGGCCATAAAACTAAAGAAAATTTCGGATAGAGTGATATTACCGTCTGAAACAGATTACCACTAAACTTGAGCTTTTTTTGTTTGAGTTTATAACTTTTAATACATAATGAGACCTAACAATATTATTATTTTTATACCCTTAGAGCTGACGATAGTTATTTCCCACTTATCAGTTTTGGTTCCGTCTCGAAAGCATACCACAGGTGCTCCCGGACTTTTCTTTTTTACAGCCTAGACATGTAATATCATTTAGTCTAGCGATCAGAAAATTGGTACTTTTACTGACTTTGGTATTGAAAAAATCTTATTTTTATTCCTTGTGATATAATAGTAACTGAAGTGGGAGGTTGTCAAATTCTTGTACTTGTGTGAAATTTCATGTCAAAACTCCTTTTCCTCGCTAAAGGAAAGCTGAGGAAATTTCGTATCAAAATAATAAATTAGTATTATTTCTGAATGCAGTTATGGCCACACTATGATATGAGTTTTGACATGAAATACCAAATGTGGAAGATTGACAACCACCTCAGTTATGTATATTTTTTTTATCATAACAGAGTGCAGAAAATGGATTTTAAGATTTTCTTGCACACTGTGATAAAGTAGTACATTTCAATACGAGCATGGTTGATGAAATGGGTAAGGTGTGATCTTTAATTTGTTCAAATTATCATTATGTTGGTTTAAAAGTGAGCATCAAGTTTCCTTTTTTATACTTTAAAGAATGTCCAGAAATAATTTTGAAAACATAATCTCACTATGCCTTTGGGTATAAAATGCAATAAAAAATTGATTTTTTCTTACAAAACTTTTAAACTTACTCGTTTCCACCTGAGTTTGAAAATTTGATAAGAACTTGTATAAAGTATCTATAGAGCTTGGAGGAATAGATGCTGTTTTGCTTTCATTACTTTGGACTAACGACAACAAATCTCCAATTACAGGTAATAAAGATGCAGCTTCATCATTCTTTGATTGATCTATTAATAACTCTTTTCCTTTGAATTTTGAATTTGGCAATTTTGCAGTTTCTTTAAGATTAGAATTGGTATTAAAAAGCTTATTGGCTTTTTGAAAATTTTCTCTTCTGTTTGTACATTTTGCAGATTGATGACTATCAATATCAAAATCAAGTGGAACTGTTTCCATTATAGTTTGTATATCATCTTCTTTTTGAGGAACATCAATTCTTGCAATTTTATTTGCACTAGTTATATCAGTTTTAGCTAATAGGGAATTTGATTTGTTATTCAGCATGGAAGGATTACTTTGTTGTTTGCATCCTAAACAATTTTGTTTTCGATTTTTTGTTATCTGAAACATGCTGTGAGTTTTCTTAGGCTGATAAGTTTTTAATAATCTAAAGTCTGGTGCATACATACTCAATCTATGAGCAATTTTACTTTTAGTTTGTTGTTTATTATTGCGAGAAGGTGTCATAATAGATGATCTAGTTGTATGACTAGCTAATTGAGATCCATGTTCAGAAGCAGCACGAAATTTGTTCAAAATTGCAGTACAACGACTTTCAGTTTCTTTTCCTAAAAATGTATCTTTATCATCTCCAGATGAATATTGATCTGGTGTGAGTTTTATTCCAAGACAAATATTTTTTAGTTGCACAACTGTTTGCAAAATTTTCTGCAATTTTCCAGGGTTATTTTTCAGGACAGAACAAGGAATATGCTTGCAGTAAGCACTTAAAGCAGCAAAAGTCAGTTGATGAGCACTCAATAACTTTTGTTCTATGGCTTGCATATGCAGAATAACCCCTCTTCTGCATAATCTCATTTTATAATTTGGGTCAATTGCTTTTATATGTTTAAGAATATCAGCTATTTGCCTGCCTAAATCATATAAGTAATTTCTAGACAGCCTAGTTGAAAATTCCACAACTCTTTGTTGTCTTCGTTGGTAATCATCTTCGCCATCAGGTAAAGGAATTCTATCAATTTCACATGAAATATTTTCTAAGACAATAGATATTTTTCTTTGGATGTTTAAAATTTTAGTGACAACAAGAGGATCTGGATGCACAGGCATATAATCTTCATCGTTGCTAAATCGATCTGGGCTGACTTCAGGACTAGAATTGCACTCAAAATTATCTCTATAACGATGACATCTATAATAGGGTCTAATGTTTTTGAGTGTTTGTTCCGATAAAGATTTTCTTATATAAGTTTTACATGCATTGTGAGATCCTGATGTATCGCTTATGCAACATGAACTTCCTTTTTGAGGCTCTGTTAATAAAATATTAGTACAGCAGTCACAATTTTCTTTTTCGACATGTAAATCCCTTCTTTCACAATTAGCTGATTGTATTCTTCTCTATAATTTAAATTTAATTGATAGTTGATAAGAAAATAGTCCATGATTATATTTAAAATTTAAGAATATTAAAGTATTACCTTAGAGAATTTTTGAGTGTTTACTTTTGATAAATCAGCATCTAATTGAGTTAATTCTCTGTCCACATCTTGAAATGTTTCTTCAAGAGTTTTGCTAGATTTAAGTTTTTGTCCATCATGATTAAACTTGATCATTTCTTGTTGTTTTTCTTCAAAGTAGGCTGAATAAAGTCTTTCTTCTTCATCTCGCGTTCTTTGTCTTTTTACATTTTTAATGATATTTTTGAATTCATCAGCAGGTACAAACTAGATAAAAATGTTGAAGGAGAGTAAATTCAAACGTAAATAATATATTTTTCTGAAATGAATAAGAATAATATTGAGGTAGAATTTTACCTGAAATTCAAAATCATCTTCGTCTGTGAAATGATCGAAGTCTTTTGAAATGTTACCATTAACCGTACAATATTTTTCTTTAGCGCAACACGCCATCGTTACTCTTAGACAAACGATGTCAGGGTTAGGTCCTATGTTTAAATTCTACATTCCATATAAAATTTCAGCCCGCCTAATCCTCGTTTTTGTATGATCAAAAAATATATAAATAAGAAAAGTAAATTAAAATTGCGTGGTATGGCGCGCGTCTCTCTTTTTTACTCTTCTCTTCCGAATCGGTACGCTTGCCAGCTGACGAAAATAACAAGAAGGGATGGGGCTAGCGCCTACCATAGCAGTCGTCGCTAGACACAGCAAAAAAGTGTATACTAAACTCCCCGTTTTGCAACTAAGCGGTCGACTTTTGTTTGGGGCGATTCATAAACCATACGGTGCAGGCTGCAAGTGAGTAGTTTGAAAATTGATCGAATTGTGGATAGGACATACTGTAATTTTATATAAAGACGCAAATAACTCGTCTCGTCTCGAGAATTTACCAGAGGAGTAAATAAAACGATATAATACCCTGGAAGAAAATTAAACTCATGAATATGTACTATAGTAAGATTAGACTGATTATTTTTTCATTAAAAATTTAAAGAAAATTTCATGAAGTATTTCATAACTATTGAACCGTAACTTAACAGTACTTTCTGATTAAAATTACTTATAAAAAAACTCAATTAAATTACACTCCTTACACTCCATTAATTAAAAACAACAATTTTATAGAACATTTCAACATGGATACAAGAAGTGCAAGTAATGCCACCAATAATATGGACTCTAATATAGTTGATGAAGTTGACGAACAGATTATAAGAGGAGATCAAATTGGAGACACAATGTACAGTGCACGTTGGGTTTTGGACTTTATATTATCTCTAACAAAAGAAGACAAAAAAGATGAAGACATGATAGAATGCAACTTAAGCACTCTATGGGATATGACTGCAGATGAGCAAGTTGTCACATTTTTATTGGAAAATCAATTTTACGATGTAGCTTTAGTATTTCTAAAAAATTCTAGAAATGATAGACACATAGTCAGTAAAATTTAAAAATATATAATTAGGTATATCTTTCAATATTCATATTAAATCATCAAATTCTACAGGAACAGTCAATTGGTATTATTGCCAACTTAACTTGTCAAACAAACGCATTGGAAAGTTTGTCTGAAAAAAATGAATTAGTGAATATTATTTTAATGCACTTATCTGGTAGTGATACAGAAACATTACTTCAAGTTTTCAGATTATTAAAATGTTTCATTCATGATATTAAAATAAATCCCAATTCCTTTTGGTTAAAAAAACTTACAAGTTGCGAAATTCTGGTGGATTCCTTAAACTTCATTCTATGTAACTCATCAAATGGTTGTAGCTTTAACAATAATAATTTTTTTTTAATGAAACATACATTTAATAATTGAAAAATTATTTTTTCAGAGAATCTCTTGATGTCTGCATTAGAATTAATTTGTTTGATGACTGAAATCAAGTTACCAGATAGCAATGAAAGTTTGATGGAAGGTATCTTTGATGTTGAAAAATTGTTGCACAATTTCAACATAGCAACACAGGAGCTTATACGTTGCAAAAATGATGTTCATGATGACATTGAAGTTGAAGTAGTTAACTTGTGGTTTAGTTTCTATGAAACTATATTTCACAAAAAATTATACAGATTCACTCATGATCAAGCAGATGAAAATTTCAAAGCAATGAATGATATATTAACGAGAATGTTGAAACCTTATGAATGCTCAAGCAATTTAGAACTTTTTGAAAATGACTGTTTTGATATTATAGAAAATTGTATTAAAATGGCATCCTTTTTTGAATGTAATCAGATGCTACCATCTAAGGAATTACTACAAACTGTAGCTTTGATATTGTTAAATATTCAGTCAGGTATCTCAATTGTAAAACATAGATATTAGTATATTGTGTAACAAACCAATTAATTGTTTTTTTTTTATTCTTACAGTCATGAGTCAAGATGATGCAGTAGAAATAGAAAAAGTAAAACAATTGCACGTTACATTAACATTATTTTGGGTAGAAACTCATAAGCTACTCAGTAAAAGAGGAAATGCATCCATAATTGACAGTAATGCCAAAGACTGTGAAAAATTTATTGAAAAAATAACTTCTGAATTCCCACAACTAACAATAGAAATGAAAGATATAATTAAGCAGTGAATTTTAAATTCTAAATTTAAACAAAAAATAGTTTTAGCATTGTCTGCAAAGTTTGTTTTTCATGTACATTTTAAATCTAAAGGCTTTATTAAAATTTGGTATAAAATATTTAAAATTTCAGTTTTTTATTGAGTTGAAAATTTAAATTCATAAATCTGCATCGTTTTTTCAAAATTTACTTTCTAATTCTTAAAATCTTTGTTATATCAATCAAAAGTTCAGTTGAAATAATGTTAAATTGTACGAGCTCAGATACGCGCTCAGAACCTAAGCGCGTGTAACATGCAGTCTACTTATAAGGCGTTCACTCGCCTCTGAAATACTCACACTAGTATAATACTGTATAGTGTATACGTATACCATCTACCTAGTATCATCCTACAGTGTAGTGTGTGATGTGTATTCTATTATCTATATATAAAATAAATACAGCCAGCGCATGTGTGATATGCGCTCAGCTGGCTGATCAGCGATATTCAGCAGTACACTGTACAGAGAGTGTATTATAGATTTGTCAAACGCAGCAGTCGCTGTTGGGCGATTACTCGAGGAGTACTTGACAGCTTATAATACTACCAAAACATTCGGGTGTGTGCGCGAACTTATGTGCGTCTGTGGAGTGTGGACTGAGGATCTGTGTGTATTAACGCGAGGGTGGGCCATCGTATAGTCGATAGCAGTTTATTATTTTATTTATATAGGGAGGCTGTCGCCCAAGCAACGCAATCAAGATTCGTCAATTATTCCTTCGTGCGTTGTCATCGATTTTCAACAGATTCAAGATGCCCAACGAATTAACCATCGAAGACGTGAGTATTTATTACAATATTCTTATCCCAATGTGACCACAGTATTATTTGCAAATCTCTGCCTATGTTGCAATGCGAATTCGTGTCAAGGATAGTTTTTAACCAAAAAACTATTTCCGCATTCGAGGCCTTTGACTCGAGGACGCATAGCGAATTTTCGTTTCACTCGGCTCTATTTTGCATGGTTCTCGATGATGCTTGTGTATATTTACACGTGTATGTCAATATTGTTTTTTTTTTCAATTCGTTTCATAAACTAACTTTAAACGTTTCTTTTATTTGAAGATACGAATTTTGAAATCTCAACATGTGCACATGAAAGACGAATGTTTGGTTTTACAAAAAATCAACAAAATTATTCATGAAGGCTCGAACAAACTCCAGGTGTGTAACATATTTTTTCCGTTTTATAATTATATTTTCGAACGTAATATAAAAATGAATTTATAATAAAATTTATATCGTAGGTTGTGTCAGATTTCGATTTGACTTTAACAAAACAGCATGAAAACGGAACACCAATCCTTAGTAGTTTTGGTGAGCAAAAATTATTATATATTTTACTGCGGTTATTATTTTTCTTAGAATATTACCAGCAAGCAATTTGAATATTATTATCATAATTGAATGTGATAAGATTCAAGATTTTATTAATGATATTAAGATTATAATGCTATATTTAAAATGTTTAATATTTCAATTCAATTTTTAGGCATTTTTAGAAAATGCAAGCAACTGCCTGATTCATACAAAGATGAAACAAGATTACTGTATGAAAAATATAGACCAATTGAAATTGACCCAAACATACCAATAGAAACAAAAATTAGTGCAATGAATGAATGGATGACAATATCTCACAAAATGTTACAAGGCCTAGAATTTGATAGAAAAGAAATAGATGAAGTAGTCGATTTACACGGTCACTCTCTAAGAGATCGTACCAAAGAGTTATTTAGTAAACTGTGGACTAAAAATATCCCAATCCTTGTGTTCAGTGCAGGATTAGGTGATATTGTAGAAGCTTTATTAAGGCATCAAGGAGTCTTATATGATAATGTTAATGTCATATCAAACTTTTTACAATTTAATGGAAATACACTAGGTGGTTTTAAAAACTCAAATAGAATTTTACATGTTTTTAATAAAAATGAGCACGCGGTAGAAAATGAGTATTTCAAGATTATCAAAGGTCGTACTAACGTAGTATTGATGGGAGATACCCTTGGTGATGCTCTTATGGCTGATGGTGTAGAAAATACTGAAACCATTCTCAGAATTGGCTTCCTTTATGAACATGTAAGTGTATTGAATGATTAATGAAAATACTAATCTTATTTTAGAGTTATTAATGCTAATATTATATTTTTTTTAGGTTGAAGAAAGCTTACCACTATTTAAAGATGCTTTCGATATCGTGTTAGTGGATGACCAAACTATGAATGTAGTTTTAGATATCCTTAGTTCAATTTTGTAACAAAATAAGTTACAGCTTTATAAGAAATGAATTATTATAAATGAAAAAGTTCCCAAAAATTTTTTTGGAATAGACTTTGTACATTCATATGTTTTAGTAAATCATAAGCATTAATATCTTGTAAATTTGTATATTTACAAGTACACACGTGATTGTAATAATTTATGTAATAGTTAAAAATCAGATATATTCAACAGAAAAAAAATAATTGAAGACTGTGGTCGTATAAAAATTCATAGAAGTAAAATTAAAATTAGTGAAATAATTATTGTTTCGAAAAATCAAATATTTCTTTGCAAGCGAAGATTTTTCTGAATCATGATGTTGATGTATAATATAGTTGTATATTAATGTTTAGCACAAATTTTAAAGTTCTAATTATTTTGTCAGATTTTATTAATACCAATACTTTAAAAGTTTTTGAAAAACTTGAATATTTAAAAAAAATATAATTTCAAAATGTTTTTGAAAAAAAGTTCATCACTTTCATTTTTATTTGAAATACCTCATTGCATTCAAATACAGAAAATTATTTGTGTTATTTTGTTTACATAGTAATGATATTGGACATTATTTATTAAAATAGTTGTTATACACTATTTAAAAGTTGTAAGATAAAATTATATCAAAATGAGCTAAATTGTGGGCTGCCAAAAGAAAAGAGAATATAATAAATACCCCATGAGTATTAATTTCAATTTCAGTTGCTGTGTTGACAAATTACTACATGGATAAAAAATTTAAAATTAATACATAAGTATTCAGAGTCCATAAAAGTTCTTCCCTATTTATATAAATAGAATTTTTCCTTTTTAAAAATTTATTTTTTGTTGAATAAATAGTTGTTCAGCAAGTTCAGCAAGATAACATAAATATTTCAAAAATATTGTGTATTCCATCAGTATATCCTCATTGTTGTAATATTTGTTATTATGAATATTGTCCATTAATTGTAATAAAAATGAAACATGCCAAGATAAAATGACTATAATATTCAATCAATATCGAACTTTAATAGGGTGTTTATTCAATCATATGAAAAAATTGTGATATCAATTATTAAAAAAAGCATGTATTTCGAAAAATATAATTTCCTTTAGTTCTAGCCGATTTGCTTATTTAGGATGACTGCCATATTTTGGACACTTGAGAAAAAATCTTTCTTTCCTCATTTACATTCCTTGTCAGTCATCCATTTTTCGACCACCCCATTGAGTCGTCAATGTCCCCGAACTTAGAATTCAGTAATTTTTATTTTCGAGGTCTGAAAGCATAATAAATTAACAAACGTGTCTATAAATTAATAAGAAAAACATATTGTTGATCTTCAAATTGAACAAAAGTTTTTGAATAAAAATTATTACGGAATACTGCATCTGGTCGAAATCTGGATATACAATTTAAATGAATAACTCAACAATATGCCATATTTCGGACAGTTAAGAAAAAATGTATTTTTACTCAATTACAGAGCTTGTGCACGGAGTTTGAAAATTTTTCTAAAAATACCTTTTGATAGAAAAAAAAGTAACCTTTCGAATGAGTACATACACTTGGCCAAAAAATGCTGGTGATATTTTAAAAATGTAATTAAAGCCAAAAAAAGTACGAATCGTCCATTTTTCGACCACCTCACTGGGCTGTCAAAGACCCTGAGCTTGGAACTCGGTTAAATTTTTATTTTTGACATCTGA
>CACVKI010139585.1:0-85002 GCA_902732785.1 Trichogramma evanescens
TTGAGGTATACGAACACATTTATTTTTTGACTTTCATGGTATTTTACACAGTTGTCTCTATTTTAAGGGGTTTTGAGGTTATGAATGTCATTTTTAAGTACAGATTTGAATTCTACATCAAATTTTCTATGAAAAAACATGGTTCAGCAATTTTTTCATATTCACCCCAGAAAAGCAGAGTAACAAGCAGGATAAGCTGGGAACATGAAAATCCAACTTTGAGGCCCTGAAAATTCAATAGGGTTGGACCTAAAGGGCTGAGATGTTCAGGATTTTCATTTTTCATTGTGTTCTTGAAGAGTACATGGTTAGTTTCAACTTCATTTCTTGGCCTGCAACACCTGTTGTGGAATAGCCCATATATATGTGCCAGATGCATTGAAACTGCAGCACACACGATATCGCGCAGTACACGCGTTCGCGCTGTAGTACAGCGTGAAAATAAGACTCGAGTGCGTGGGCGTGTGTGAGTGTAACGCGAGGTTCTTTTTTTCTGTCAGGAAAAATTGTTCACGACTCAATACAGTTTGAAGCTCGTATATATATACGCGTTGACTCGTTATCGACATGAAGGAAGCGGGTTTTCAATGCTTACACACATATTTCCAGCGTCGAGTATGATTCACCGTTGGTTGGTGCGCTGCTTGCAAGCCTCGAGTCCCTTTTTTGGCCTCGAACGAATCTGTAACAGCAAAAATACAGCAGAATTTTAGCCATGCGTTTTTTTTTATTATAGGCATATTTTCATACGAGACGTATTTGCCTATTCGATAAATAGAAAAACGTATAGAGGAATAAGAAAAATACAGGAAAGTCATATAACAGGGGTGTGTCTGTTATTTGTTCGACACCGCTCGTATTAATGTAAATCACATCCCGATACATTTATAGCATTAAAATATTTGCCGGTGTGAAAATTGATTTTTTCAACGCAATTCAATATATAACACGAGCTCGAGTACTTTGCAGTTAATAGAGCAGCTCTCGTAATTAATCCTCGGGAGGATCCTCGAGCTAAGGCGCGTTAAACGGCTCTTGATGTATGTTGCGTTGAGCGCAAAAACGCGCCGTATTTAATGCAAATGCCAAGTAGATGATATCGTTATGCAATAAAAACGGAGCAAGAAACCGAATGAAATGAATTAAATATCAAACGAGTTTGGATGCTACGGAGCTGTAAATCGCGGCATCGATGTTGCATCGGATTCGTCAATTTATATTTGCGTATACGAGTGTAAACGTATATTGCAGGCTTTGAAGCCGCAGCTGACGCGCGATTAGTAAACATTATATATCGAGCGCGTTATTATCAATCGCATATATAATACACGAGAAGAAACACATTATGGAATTCGTTGGGTAGAAAATCAGCGCCGTATGAATACTTGTAATCAAAAGCCACTGCACGTACTAAATACTCGAGTTGATACGCCGCGCGTCGATTATACATATTTATAATACGCGATTGTCGAGAGTCGAATTGATGTGTTTCTTAATTCCGTTATGCTAACAACTACATTCTTCCCTTTGAATTTAGCACGCGATCGTTGAGTAATATGATTATATTTCTCTCTCTCTCTCTCTCTTTTCATGTATGTGTAATAATGTTATAATGTATACTCTCTTTAAATGTAAATCCAGCAGAGTGAAAAATGATAAAAAAAAAAACACACACACACACACACACAGACAGAAAAACGCAGCGGAAACGAAGAAATGCTATGTGGTTATAAGCTCTTCATAAAGAGCCCGCGTGCGTTGGATATTTCATACACTGTAGTAGTACTCGTTTAATACTTGCTATACTTACGTAGCAGACAGACAGGCACACAGGCTCGCATAATGAAATGGAAAAATAATTGAACGCGCACACACACATATATACACACTGCACAGGAAATATAACTCGCAGGCGTGCCGATCGAATCTTCAAACGCTAACAAATTTACTCACTCGATTCCCTTATTTTTTCTTCTCGTGTTTTTTTCCTTCCTTCGCCCTTAGAATCCTCCGAGAGCGTGTGTACACGATTGCCATCGCGCCGAGATCATATATAAATATATTAAAAGCTACGACGAAACGATGAAACATCGCGATCGTATATCCCACTGTTTTGTACGTTGTGCAGTCGATTGCCGACGAGCTTTATGATCGTGCGCGTACCGATCGCGCGCCGCAGCGACGATAATGAGTTTACGCGGACGCACGTGTATAGACGGACGCAAATGCTATACTATATAGACGCGTTGTACACCATCGTGGCACGCGAAAACGCGAGTCGAGGACGCCCTCGGATGAATTAGCCGATCTCGCGCGCATATTTTTATACATATGCTACGCGTACATAATATCGAGGCAATGAAAAATCACCGCGATCGTTTCGGTAACGGCTCCATAACTCGACTGCTGAGATCTTTGAGCGAGCATATTACAATAAGTGTAAATATTATATATACGCGATGTCTACGCATGTGTGTGTGTGTGTATATGAGCGGGTACGAGTCGTCAGCCGCGGCATTACTCACAATATGCGATATACAAGTACGCGATCTCCCCCCTCCTCTACTGCATAATACGAGCCGCATCTCGTCTGCCTTGGTCGTTTAAAGGAGGAAGGAAGTATCTATAAAGGAGGGGCACGTGTCTTGCAGCTATATACTTGCAACAGCATATACACACACACACGCATGCACATTGCATACCTATAGGTACATATATATACGTGCGCGCGGACTGCACGCAGACGAGTACTGGCATCTGTCCTTTTTTGATCCGCACACTTATTGTCTCGAGTTGGATCGGTGTGTAGGTATATATATATATATATAGGTATGCGTGACTGTGGCGCGTGGCTCGCTTGCGCACAGCAGCAGCAGCAGCAGCAACAGCGGCCAGATGGTCCTTTTCTTATAATGTGTGTGCGCTGATGCACGTTGGCCAAAAAGATTCGCGCACCTGCCCCCCTCTTTCTTCATATTCTCTAAAAGCATGTGTACTTGCTGTATACGCATGCACTATGTACGCACTTTTTGAATGCTCACATGTGTTCGGCCAAGTGAATAAAGTTTTTGTATCGTCCCTTTTAGGCTCTGCTTCTCTCTCTATTTTTTTTTTTTCTGCTACGCACTCGCACACTGCTTGGGCGCATATTTATAGGTATACGATCTCGACAGGGCTACTACTCTTGGCTGCGCACAATAAAACGAGAGAGAAAGAATTGAAAATTTGAGTTTGATTTTTGAGGTGAGCCCTTGGCAGCTCGCATGGAGGCCGCCGCCTGTCCTGGATAATAAGCTGGAAAATAAAGGCGTTCGCGACGTTACAAGCAGACCTCGACACAGCTACCGTGGCAGCGATAGATGACTCAATTAGTTCGAGTCGTAATTTCGAGCGTTTCGGCGCATAGCATTACAGCGATTGCGACGACGCGCCAAAATTTCAAAGCTCAACGCGTCCGAAAAAATCGGCAAGTCGAAAGACAAAAGGGCCGAGCAATAACTCTTCTTTTCATCGGCTGCGCGTTAACTGTCTCACGCGTTAGCGCACTAATATAATCGAGGAGCGAATCGAATCGGCCGGTCGCTAAGCATGGCGTTTTTCTTCTCCTCCTGCGTGCGCACATGTCCGCAGGCGCACAATAATAATCAGGGCAGATGGAAAACGAATTGAAATTTTCGGCACAGTACATGTACAGGATGGGTGCGGAAGAGGAGAGCAGCCGCATGACAAGTTGAAACTGGCACCGCCACTGTACTCGCTCGTTATATAGAATTACTCTCTGTGCACTTACTCGGCCATATGCCTCGCACGGGCATGTGCGTAATGCGGTGCGATAAAGGAAGCTCTGGAGATTGTTCGCAATAAGAAGACCCCTTGGATTAATAGCTATAACGAGGGGTGCGTACGGCATATTATATATATAACCGCACGAGCTTCCTAACTCCCTCCCTCCCTCTCTCTCTCTCTCTTTCTTTTCGGATATATCCTATACATAAGCATTCCCTTTTGCAAAAAAGAGAGGAAGCAAAGCGTAAGAAGCTGCGAGCGTGTACCAGTACTTACTGATGCTGCTGCTCGTATACTTGTAAAGACTTCGATCCAGTTTTTGATATGGCCGTTATACGTACGTAGCGCGCAAATTTCTTTTCTTTTGAGACTCGCTATAACAATAGATCGCACAAATACATATATGGCATATATGCAGCGTATACATAGACGTATATATACAAGAACGTGGCTCATACACAGCGTCAGCGCAGCAGCAGCAGCAGCAGCAACTGTATATAACCGTGATATTTAATTGTCATTGCTTTTGTGCAGAAAAACGAGCGAGAAAGAGTGAGAAAAGTGTGCGCCTCGTGCGCGCAGCTTGCGAGAGTAGAGAGCTCGTGCGGCTCCGAGTTATATTGTTTTCCAAGACGCGCCGCCGTCGTCTCCGTCATCGTTGCAGACTTGATGAAAGGCCAGTTATATACGCCGTGTGCTTAGAAGCAGCATGCCATAATACACAGCCTATATACCGCGTCCCTCTGCTATACGTACTCTACACCTCTTGCTTTATTATTCCTTTCTTATTAAACGCATAACGCAATTTTTTTTTTTTTCCTTCTACTTCTTCTCATTTTGCTCCACTCTGTTTTGCGAGTTCGTGTGTGTAATAGAGAGAGAGAGAGAGAGAGAGAGAGAGACGTAGCTACGTGTTGCATTTGTGACTCTACTATACTTGTATTTACAAATCCAGACTCTATATTCCGCTGCTTCGTTCGCTTAATGCATCAGGGAAAATGATTTTCATTTCGTTTCGAGCCGTGCGCGCGTAAGCCAACACAAAGCCCAGCGCTAATTTGGTCGAAGAAATTTTTCACAAGATACGCGCGCATTAAAATTCGTTAAAATGCAACGTTTAAGAAACCTTAGAGCTTTAAACGCATTAATTTAGCGCGCAAGACACGCGCGCTCACTTTTATAAGGATAGAATTATTAATTGAACGAGTTTTAAAATGTGTAAGTATACATTATTCGGTGAAGGCACGCGTGTGCGTACTTTGTGCGCAGATACATACGTATATATAGCAGCCAATGTATAATTACTCCACATCCATATACCTATATATATATACTTTGTGTGTGCTGTGTGTGTACAGTGTACTGTATGTGTGTGTGCAAGCAATCGCGATTAAGCGTAATTGAGAGGAAAGAACGTGCTTTGCCGCTTCGCGAAGGTGCGATCGTATTAAACGAATAATTATACAGCAGCGGCGGCGGTGGCGCGGCTCGCAAGACCGAGCGGTATATAGTTAATATATTTCCAGAACAATAAAAAGCGTTTTGTCATCTTCGCAAACGCTCGCTCGACTTTTTCCTCTCTCTCTCTCTCTCGCTCTTTTGATTAAACGCTTTTTCATTTTAATCGAGTTAATTTTCCACGAGACTAATTGCGATCCAAGCCGTGCGATATACTGTGTACTGTGCTGTACGCTGTGCTCTCTCGACCTCGTGCGAGCTCCACACATACGTCGTTATATATATCTATGTACGATTTGTACGCCAAGACTCTTCGCTAATGGGTATGTATAGCGTCGAGTCGTGTGCTCGATGCAATCGTAAGTATATAGCGGCTGAGAGAGAATGAATATTTCGGTGAGTTTGCAGCTGTATCGTGTACACGCGGTATATATATAGCGAAGAAAGTGTGCGTGCAGCATATTAGAGAGACGGAGGCTATATGGTCATTTCGGACGGGCTGCCGCCGCAGCCGCCGCCGACTGCAGTGGATATTTTTGAGTGGACCGCAGCCTATTGTTGGCTCGTCGCCGTCTATTTCTAGGACTTTTCGAATTGGAGAGATAGATGCAGGCAAAGAGTACGTCGACCTGCAGCCGTAGCCAGACTCTCTCTCTCTCTCGCTCTCTTTCGCAGTCGTCGTCGGCGCTCGTCATGACGACCAAATTACAACACTGGCAAATTTGCTCGTCGACCGGCAACGGCTGTAGTATGTATATAAGCTGCAGTACACTTTGTACGCACATTACTTGCAGCGGCGATCTCTCGCTCGGCCGACTTTGTAACCGAAGTAAAATTATTGCCAACGCTGGACAGAATGAAAATCCATCCTCCGCGTTGATCCGTATAATCGTATATCCGTTGAAAATAAAAAGGCAGCTAAAGCGACTGTTAAGACTTAATAATATGTATACGTTATAATAAAGTTGTAAAAGAGCTTGTATATATAGAGAGAGAAGAGAGAGAAGAGAGAGAGAAAGAGAAGAGAGTGGGTAGAGCTGCACGGCAAGCGAGAAGCGGAAGCTGCGGGTGTGCAAGAGCGGAAAGACGTAAAAAGCTGCGACTAAAGCGGTGGTCGCTAGCTTGACGCCAAACTCCGCATGTGCATATGTATATATATGTGTGTGTGTGTGTATAAATCTGTATCTTGATATATAACTACATATATATAATCTACCTTATAATGAATGAATTAATCGTGCCGTGAGCGAGTATATATGCGCGCACGTATACGAGTATATATCTGGTATACGGAGCCGGCGGAGAGCTCGAGCAACTACTGCATTATAGGCACAGGAGAGCAAAAGAAAGACCACAGCTGCATGCGGCACGGGTATATGTAACGTCACAGGATGGATTATATAAATGACAACAACGTATAGGAAGGAAGTCGGCTTCCTTTCCTAACCCGTGACGCGTCGGTAACACAGCGAATGCTTAAAAGGGTCATCATTGCTGCTGCTGCTGCTGAACGTGATGCTGATACTTCTATAAACGTGGGTATATCCAATGCATTACTTATATATTATAATACGCGCGATATTATATGGCAAAAGGTTCGCAAGCAGCAGCACACCTACGCAGCGCAATAATACGCGCGCAAGTATATGTACGCAACGCCCTGGGATTAGCTGCTGCTGCTGCGTTCGGAGGAAGTCGGTGTATAACGACGATTACGACGAGCTAGGCGATGATCGCAGTGCAACTCGCCGACCTATATTTCGTCAAAGCTCCGAACGCGGATGTAACGCTCGCGACGAGGAACGAGAAAGAACGAGACGATCGCACGACCAAGAGAGAGAGAGAGAGAGAGAGAGAGACGAGCTTCCGGTTTCGCGCGGATACTGCGAATACGTTGTATCTCTCTCGCTCTTGCTCTCTCTTTCTTTCTTGGGGAAGGATTTATTTTGAGATGCACGCGCTGGCCGCCGCGTATATATATACTAGTGCAGTGTCTTTTGTACAAACACGAGCGCGCGCGAGCGTGTGCAAGTCCACCTCTGTATAATATCTAGGCGTTCGCGTCGCGCCAAGAAGCTCGCGTCGCCGATTTACAGCTATACCGAAGCTTATTTTGGGGCAAGTGGAGGAAAAAATCGTGGCAATTGGTCGACGGTAACTCGTCCGCGACGATTATCATCATCATTTCGCTCGCTCAATAGAAAAAGACAGAGTCGAGAAAAAGAGAAATAGAGAAAGAAAGAGAGAAAAAAAGACTCGAGCGCAAATCGTGCAATCGGTAGCATTAGAAGCAGCAAGTTAGCAACGGCGTAGTATCGTTGTGTATATAATAATGTACCGTTGAAGTTTGAAGCTGCGCATTACGAAATAGTAATAGATACATGTGGAGCGCGTCCCGATGGCGCCGATGCGACCGCCTGCGAGTCGACGCCGTATATAGCACTGTATATATATATGTAAGTGCAGTTGGATGCGTGTGTCGTCAAAACTTTTCTCTCTCTCTCTCTCTGGCGCACGGCAGACGACGGAGCTGCACTTCACAAAGCGCATATATTACACGCTTGATCGTCGCACTATATAATACACACACACACACATATATAAATGCATGCGTACGATTGATGGATGTATATTTTTACCTCGTTGCGACTCGTGTACAGCTATTCTTTTGTCATGTACACACGCGTGCATGATTATACATGTACCCATACTTAAGTTGCGGTGGCGAATCGTCGCGACGAACGAAATCACCTTCCGACTTTGCTAAATTACTTTTCCGTCTCTCTCTCTCTCTCTCTTGCTGTCTCTCTGTCTCTCGGTCTCGTGCAGCGCAAAGGCACTCGAGCAAAAAAAAAGTGGAGCTGCACCGATAAACTTCTTGCAACTTGTGCGTTATCGAAGTTTTAAGTGTTGAAAATCGCTCCAAAGAGAGAGAGAGTGAGTGAGTGAAGCGACGTTATTGCGCGTTACATGCCATACTACACTATACGTGCGCGGCTCGAGATAAACAGAAAATTGTTCGCTCGTATGTATATACATGCATGTGCACCGCGAGAGTCGCGACTGACATGTATTCTCCACATACGTGTGCAGCTTGCATGTGTGAGCGAAAAAGAGAGAGAGAGAGAGAGAGAAGAGAGAGCTTACACGCATATATACAATAAATTAGAAGAGATTACTCATTTGGCTTTTTGCGCAATTCGCTGCTCGCGCATACGTACGTATGTGCATGCGCGATGTGATATATCTATAATAATATGCGCTACTCATCTCGTCGACGCGTACACGACGCATATATAACTTGTTATTATATATATCTATCTGTGTGTGTGCGTGTGTATGTACTCGGCACGACTCGGAACGAGGCAGTACGACGTTGCCGTTTTGCCTTATAGATTCCAACTGTATTGCAGGTGGCGCTTCGCTTTTTATCAGTGCAGTATATTTGCACGCACACACACACTCACGTACGAAGGCGCGTATTACACGTCAATCGCCGTTTTTTCTTTTCAACGCTATTACATACATCGCGTATTTTACTTTATTACAAAGCCAAGAAACATGAAATTTATGCATAGAAGCTCTCGGCTGGCTGCGCGGCCTGGCCGACTCGATAACCACACAATATATACCCATAGGAAGTCGTTTAAAATTCCTAATTGTATTTTGGTCTCTTTGGATCATGTACGTGCACGCATATAAGACGTACATATTTATATAGGGGCACGCAATCTTACATCATCGCCGTGTGCCGGCCGATCGGCGAGCGGTGACGATGACGGTGTCTCGCAAAACAAAAAAAAAAAAGAAAAAGAAAAAAAAAGAAAATCATTTCGGATGTATCGCATATCATTAGCGCTCCGAATATATCTATGTGTACACGTCGAAGTGTTTATCCTCCTCCTCCTTCTCCCTCGTTCATATGGATTAGCGCGAGTCTATAGTCATATACGTGTATAATATATATAAGTGATGCAAGTCGCCGAGTTGTGCGAATGTACGTATCGTATACTCGTAGCAAGCAAGCATATATATAGCATCGGAACGAGAGAGAGAGAGAGAGAGAGAAAGAGAGACGAGAAAGAGAGAATACGGGCAAATGAAATTCTTTTCAAGTATTAGACGGAAATGACGTCAACCGGAAGCTTTCTAATCTGCGTGAGTGTAAGTGCGAGCCTGCCAGTGTACATGCAATGTTAAGTACGTGGGTGCTTTTTTGCTCGATTGTCTATGTGTGTATATAGTGTGTGTATATGTATGCGCGAGTGGCTCCGCAATATATGCACGTACTTTTCATTTCCGCGTGCTCGCCGTATGTATATATATACATATGCTACTACATTTTTGTCGTAATGCACCGCCGTCGTATAGCGAGCGATGTACATATAGGTGCACCGAATGCGTCGATCGCGTGCGGTCGCCATCAGCTGATGCACACCCGTATACCAGTCCGTCGTATACGTAACACATCTATAAGCGTATAACACAGAAAGAGAGACGTCGCCGCGAGCAGTAGGTACAACATAAAGTCATAGTATCGGTAAATTCGCGCTCGGCCCAAGTACGTTTCAACGTGCACTCACACACAGCCCACGGTGCATTATTTAGCGACCAGTGAAAATTATTACCTTGTTGTGCGCTCAAAGCGACGACTGCGACGTGAGAGATTTTCGTGTCGAAGGTAGCGCACTCGAGCTCCGATATATCGAAAGGAGAGTTGAACGAACTTGAAAACTGTTGAGTCGTCGTCGTCGCCGTCGTCGTCTGGCTGCAGTAAAATTTAATTCTCATACAGCGAATGTAGTACACACAGCAGACGTGTCGCCGCTACAGTTCACGTCAATTCGCCGCGATCCAACTGTCACAATAGAAAAGTTCAACGGGCTGCTCTATATGTACATACACACATCGGGCACTCTTGTGAACGCATGATACAATTAACGTGCTCGATCGTTTCTGTCGCGAAAAATGTATTCAGCCCGCTGTATCTTCGGCACACACCGAAATCGTCGAGAAAAGCAATAAACTCGAACGTCGCAATGATCGCCGATTGCATTACTGGGGCGCACTGGAGGAAAACGAAAATATTTACGATCGCGAGTAAGACGTAAAAAAGCTCGGCACCGATCGCGTACACACGACATCTATATAACTTGAAAATACATAGCCCGAGCGCCGCTATATATACGTGCACACATTGGCTGCTGCTACTGGCTGACGCGCGAGCTCCGCGCAGTGCAGCATGTATGTATGTCCGCGCGCGACGCGATCGGTTTCAATGAAGGAGACGAACTAAACGGAGCACTCGGCGCTCGGCGGCGGCACTCGGAGCTGCGCGGAATTCTCTGCGAGTGGCGGCTGCTGCTGCTGCGGCTGGCTTCTACTATTGCGCCGTCTCGGCTGCGATTCTCTGTGTGTGCGTCTATATGTGTGCGAGTATGTGTGCAGGGCAGTCAGGCAGCAGCAGCAGCAGCTGAGTGGAGGGAGAGCAGAGTGAATAGCCCCGTTCATTCATCGAGTCGTACTTTTGTGAATGAAGCTCATCGTGTGCGAGGCGAGCTGCTGTTGCTGCTGCCGCAGTTGCAGCCGCCGCTGCAGTATATATATAACTATATACGTATGCGCAGAAGTGTGAAAGCTGCGCGTTGAAAATCGGATGTACCAGTATAATACGCACGAGAGCAAGAGTGAGCGGAATACGCCACTTTGCTCAGCTGGATTATGATTTTTTTTTATTTCTTTTTGTCAAAAAAATGCTCCAATAATGAGGAGGAAAAATAGAGACGGAGTGTAGGCGTCAAGGCCGTAGCCAAACGGAGGAATTGATGAGCTGATCATTTCAACTGGAAGAGGGCAGACATAGCAGGAGCTGTCCGACAGTGCCAATGCGGTACTCCGTTTGCCCCGGAATTATCCAGTATCTATGGACCATGTCCTATATAAATTCCTTCATTACTATGATAAATTTATTTGAAGGTGCAATTTCTACTCCCGGATACAGAACTAACTTTGATCAATGTTTTTGTTAAATATACTTGCATTGCTAGGCTTCATTTTAGAAGACCAAGTCATAAATATGCAATTTTAATAATCCAAGTACGATTAAAGAACTTTGTCCCAACACTGAAATTGTGACACCTCTGTAGTACACATTAAGTTCCAAGCATTCGAGTGAATTAGATCGTTAAGATTTTGGAAACTACCTTGATGATAAAACTATACATCGATCGTTATTCAATGTTTGAACCAAAAATAAATTTTCATAGTATAAGAGGTGATTTTCCCCAACTGAATTTTCCCTCGAAAAAAAGTCTAGTTACGGCCCTGCGTAAACGTATTTTAGAATGGAGTGTACGCAGCTGCGATAAAAGCGCTTCATCGGAGTCGCGAAGCGCGCGTCGACTCGAGACACTCGCTCGCAAGCATTATTAAGAAAAGTAGAAAGATCGCTCGCGGTATGCGTTGGCCTACAACGCAGCGATCGGTTTCGTCGTCTCCGTAAATATACTGTATAGCATGAAAAATGAAGTCGTCTGCTAGCTGCTGTTTGCGCGATGACTGCGTCTCGCGATCCATGCAATTGAGATGCTGAGAATCACTGGGAGGCTAATACACATATTATACAAGCGACGATCGCGTCGAGTCGGGCAATATACACGACGACGACGACGACGCCCGCTTCCCACGCTACTACTACCACTCGGCCTAGCTTTCGCGCGCGGCTCTCTCGGGGCGCTCTGCGTATACCCGCAATAATGCGCGCACACGCATACACACACAACGCACGCCGAGTTACAATGAGCAGCAGTTTATGAAAGCGCGAGAGCAGTCGACGCGTCGCATCGTATTATAAACTGTGTAGCATAACGCGGATGCATGCCACATGCGTCTGTCTGTGCGTTGTGTGCTTCTGTATATATACGTATTTCGATTACGCGTCAGTGAGACGACGACGAGGACAACGACGACGAAAAACAGAAAAAAGCTCCGATATCGGCGCGTTGTGGCTATACACTCGCTCGGCTCGCGAGTTAATCTTTGTACTCGGCACGGCCACGACCAAGAGTGTCAAAATCGCTGGCGAAAATCGATGCAAAGTCCGGAATTTGGGGAGTAGGTAGTACGCGACGCATTTTCCAGGATAATCTCATCGCGCGCTGATCTCGCGTACCGTTCGCGTGTTCTATACGTGCGCTCGGCGCGAGTGTCGAGCTATGCCTGGCATTCGACTTTTTGATTTGTCGCTGATAGGCAGCGCGAGCGAAATCTCGAGTATTATACGTGTATAGTTAATTGACGACGATAAGTCCGAAATGCCTTTTGAATTCTGCTCGATTCGTATCGCGCGTTATAAGTCATCGATTTCACATTATAAATTGTCACTGCATCCAACGCGTCTCGTGCGATTAAAACTTCCTCGTAGTTTGAATATTCATAATAATTTTACGTATCGATATTTATTAATTACTCATTGTACGAAATTAACATTTAGTATGTATTTTCGAAATGCAATTGAATAAGACCTCTAGATTGTTTATTGCAGCTTAACTCAACCGAATGAAGAGAAATTCCCATGATCTAATTCGAGTTAATATATAGAATTGTATAGGGCTGCGACTTGCATGTACGACATCGAGCAACTCTCTGAAACGATCTCACCAAGCTGTATTTACACCCTCTTTTGAACATTTCAAGCATCATCGGCGCTCATCTGCCAGTTTCTGAGACAAAGCTTGGCTCACTGTATTTTAATAATCAAAAACTCGAAATTCGAAAAAATTGTCACACACGACTGGTTTATCTCGAAATTCATGTATTCAGTTTAGTAAGTTTTTATTGGCATTATATTTGGTATACATTGCCATAGCGCTGCTGGCACAAATTCATGTATTTCACTTGTGGGTTTGAAAGTGACATCTAGCGGTAAAATTTTATAGGCTTCTGTGCCATAATAATAGGTAAACATTGATTTTGCCCTGTGGAGCATAGTGATAAAACTTGTGTAGAAAATTTTATACATTCTTCCTTGTATTGTGTACAAGCGGCAGTAGAGTTGAACGAACCCGCACGTGCCACAGGTTCAATTTCGTCCTTATTTTTTGCTCGCAGTTTCTCTCGTTTTCGTTGTTTCTTGGCGAGGTGCGCTTCGTCTGCATTATATCTTCTCCGGTCTTTGACGCGTGGCTCGCTCAATTGGGAAATCGTGCTGATTCAAGACCACCACGATATAGCTCTTTCTTTTCATTTTAATTTTTTAATTCAAATAGATTATTGTTTATGGATATTCTGTAGAATTTTATCTTGTTGATGAGTGACGAAAAAAATTAATAACATTTCGTCAGGAAATGATTGTACGAATTATAACTTTGATATTTAGATTTTATCCAAGCAGGAATTCGATCGGAGCGCGCGCGCGATTGTCAAAAAAAGATTTACATCTAATGAATTCGACGACGTTTGCAATTTTGTCACCGCGCAAAAAATTATATTCTTGATTGATACGAAGCGATCCGAGCCCTCGCAAACATCCGTTATAAACGAAGTACAAAAAAAAACCAGAAACATTTTTTATTTTATTTTTTATCAAAATTGTAGCTCGAGACTACGTCAAACGTTGCTTCTTGCTTAATTTGGCGTGTCCGTGCGTACACACACGCACATCATGACGCCGCGCACATGTACGAATGTCGAAACACACACGAGGATGCTTACGCGAGCGCGTAATGTGTAATAAAAATTGGAATTTTATTTATCCACGCTCGAGTCAGCTCGAGATACTAAAAAAAAAGAAGTGTCGGCGAGTTATCTGTACATATATAATATATATAAGAGCTTTATATATATAACACGCGTTCATTAAAGTATTTCGGCTATCTCTGTCGAGCGAAAAAACCTGATCGCGTCTTTGCCGCCCGGCGGTTGAGTGCAGTTTTCGTCGGGCCGCGCGATCAGCTGCAGCAGCTCACGCAATATTGCACTTGTGCCACTGCTGCTGCTGCTGCTGCAACGCCGTCAGGGTGGCACGAGATCGCGGTGTATCGAATTACCGCAGGCAAGAAAAAGCGCAGCAGCAGCAGCAGCAGCAGCGGAGCCACACACGCGGCTGCTGCGTTCGATGCATTTTTTTCGCTTCTTATGTTGATTACTTTTTTTTAATTTTATTTTTTGCTCTTTACTTCGCCGAACTCGCTGCTTCGGTGCTCGGCAAGAGTCGAAGAAAATCCGCTGGCCGCGCGCAAGCTTCGAGGCACTAAAAAAGAGAATGATATTCGTTATCGAGCTGGCCGCGCGCAGTTATACGGTCGTGTTCGTTACATATTATATATATGTGCGAGTGTGTGTGCGTGCGTGTAAGTTCTCGCGTCGTCGTAATGAAATATATTATCGGTGCAAGAGAGCGCGAGGCGCTTCGTAATATTCTAAGCAGTAGCGAAAGAAGCTATAACTGCCCGCGAGCCGTCGAAACTGACGTCACCGTCGAGAGTATTATGACTGCCTGTGTGCGTCGTGTGCGTGTGTGTATATATATACGATGGAGACAGATGACCGCATTCCGCGACAATAGCTTTGCATAAGTTGCGCCGTGCATACGTGCGTGCGAGTTCGTTTACGCGTGCGCGCGTGTGTTGGTGTTCGCACTGCTGTCATCAGCGTGTATATTATACAAATGTATCCGTATAGTATTTCTCCGATCGCGAACAAGCTCGCTCGCTTCTATATGCGTGCATATTATAATATATATAATATGTAGGAGAGAGAAAAAAATCCCTCGTTACGGCTCGGCCTAATATATGTATAAGCAGCTTGGCAAGTTTTGCGAATCATTGATGTAAGGCGAGTCATCGCTGCGTAATTTATAGTTGATTGTAAATATAGAAATGTAATCTTGGGGAGGACTCGCGGCGTTATCCGCGAGATCGCTCGCCGATACCGTGTATCTATTATTAACAATAAAAAAAATTCTTTGAATCAAAAGAGACTGCACATACGTGCGTAGCGCAACGAGACAATGAGCCTGAGAAATGAAATATGAAAAATGCACCGCTGCTTTTTTCTGCTTCTTCTTCAACTCGTTCTTTATTTTTTTAGGAAAAATGCCCGTCAACTTTGAAAAGGTTAATGCATAATGCTCGACAAGCGGCGCATACAGAGCCACACACACGTACACACTCGATAGTGCACGTACACATATACGAGCCGTATGTATAAGCAGTGCCTTCTCCTTTCGCTTCTTTTCTTATATGTTCTTGTTCTTCGTCTTGAGCGTATGTGCAGAGAGTCACTCGCTCGGCTCGCTGGCTCGTGAGCGCATATACCTACTATATATACACACATGCTGTGTATGTGTATATGTGTGCACGTACGTGCGTGCTTGGGCTTTTAAACTTTAAAGAGCCCCGCCAGCAGCAAGAGCGGCAACTCACGAGCGCGCCGCAGAGCTCAGGCATTCCAGTGGTGCTCATCGTTTCGCGATGCGGCGCATTTTAACCCGTTCCTTTAACATGTATGTGTGTGTGCGTGTATATAATGTAACACGATGTTGCGCGAATTCAAGCAGTATGATGTCCCTTACATATACAATGTGGCAAAATTAATACGTGCATATGCGCGCGCGGTTTACGTATAGAACAAAAGAGTCGAGCTGCCTCGATTAAACATCGTTCGTTCGTTCGCGCAGCTTTTATTTACGCTAAATTTCAGCCAACTCGGCGATCGAGCTATCTTATTTTTCATTTCATTTCGTGTCCTTTAATTACGCTGCGCCTGCTGGATAGACGATTCCGCCGACGTTTTATAAATATTATTATCGAATCGCGGCGCGCGAGCTGCAGCAGCGATCGCGCTCGTTCTCGCCGAAGCTCGATGATTTTTCAATTATTTTTTTCCCTCCTTCTCTTGTTGCACGCGCACACGGTATATTCATGTAGGCGTACGGATTGGACGCGGGCTCGCGTTCCAGTACATATTTAATGCGCCGAGACTCTCGTTGTTGCGTGTGTATAGCATTCGCCTGTATGTACCATCCGCAGGAATGCCAAGCACGAGGAACTGTAGTATAGGGAGGCGCGCATCAACCGATCGAGTGCACAGCTTTCCTCTCTCCCTCGATGGATCGCGCGCATTCTGTTGCGCTCGAGACTTTGGTTTGACGTGCTTTGCTGAAATTTCGACTTTTCGAGTTTCGATTTATAACTCCTATAGGCTATATATACCAATACCAAGTAATTCTACCGATCTCAAAGCGATGAAAAGTGTCGATCGAGTACACATTGGAAGGATAAAACAAAAGACCGCCCGCGAAGTACGCGTACATAGATAACGTGTGTGTGTATGTGCGCGCAGACACGTACCTATATAGCAGTACTGCTCCGATCGGTAGGCTGTGTATACAGCTTCGCAATAGCAGCAGCAGCAGCAGCACATGTGATAGGTACCGAGCTGCAAAGGTATTAACCGTGAGCGCACCAGACCGAATCGTCTCGTCAGCCGCGCGTATACACCTATACAGGCTCTACATACGCAGAGCCTATATAATGCATGTATAGTATATAGGCTGCATGCATGCCTGAGCTCTCCATAGACCGTACTGCACTGCAGCTACTCGCAGACATCCAATAATGGCTAATGACGTCAGTAGTGTTTACTCACTCTTTGAAATGCCAAAGAGGAACAACATCGTTTGCCACGATGATGATATTTAATTTACCAAGGTGGTCTTTCTCTCTCTCTCTTTCTCTCTACCGATTGCCGAGTCTACCGCAGTCAGATCTAATTCGTAATATATATGTACCCCCCTTTGACAAGCTGTACGTACGATCGGTTATCCGAGACCTCGATATAATGAAGATATCGGCTCAACTCGTTACTCTCATTATAATCAACGTTATAATTGCAGCCGAACATTTCTTCTCTGTTCTCAAATCATCAACGCAAGCACGAATAAGTAATTCCTCTTTTAGAAAGAGCATCGGCTAATAAGTAACGAAGAGGCACACATAGGCTTGCTCGAGTCAAGTGTAACAGCGATCATGCACGTATCATCGTCGACGACGACGATCGGGCCGCTATCTGGGCCGCGAGTGCAACCTAACAGCCGGAGAGAAAGATATACGTGCGCGATCGCGCGCGAGTGTGTGTTTGCACAAATAAAAATGTTGAATAAACAGCTCAATCTTTATTAATTAAGCTCCTCCCTCCGCTGCGGAGCTAGGCGAGCAAGACGTAGAGAGAGAGAGAGAGAGAGAGAGAGAGAGAGAGCCGACAATGAGCGAACTGCAGTCGCACAAACGGCAGAAGAGCCTATTTCACGCGCTATAGCTCGAGCGTATCGTGGCGCATCGACTATATAACAGCATCAGCAGTCTAGTGGCACGATCGGCGTCGAGAGTTTGAACTTGGCTCGTTTTTTCCTATCGGCTTTTCCTTAAAAAAGTAGAGAATCGCAGCTCGAACTGTGCAGCTATCCGTTTTTTTCTCCCCCTCGAGTCGCGAGACCCGGTGTACAAACAAACGTCCGCCAAGTCGCCATATTCGTCGCAGCACGAGAGCTGCGTGCTATATATGATGTACCAGCGATCGCTGCACTTGAATGAACGTATTGCAGCAGTAACAGCGCCGATTCAGTCTTCGCGCGCGTCATCCAACACCTCGAGAGCTTATTTACATGTTTGTATAAATTGCAGAGTACACGTTTACGTATAGTTTCGTTACGTTGCGACGACGCGAATCTGTGATCGATAGCTTTTTTTATTTCATCTTCTTCTTCTGCTTCTACTTCTTTTTGTTCTTGGCCGTTCATAGCCGACCTCATCGCGCAAGGTCTCTCACTTTTGCATCAGTGCATTAGCGATATACGTATACTTTTCTTGCATTCGTAATGCGCCAGCGAGAGAGCTGCTGGTCGGGCCGCAACACAACTTGATAATTTTTTTCCCTTCGGCTTGCTGCGCTCGCGCATTATGCATGTAATACATATAAAACGCAAGAGCGCGCGTCCAGTCGTTATACATATATATTTCATGATTAATTCCACGTGACTCTTTTATTTTCTTCTTGACGATCGCCAGGGAATTTTATATATTATTATAAAATTATATATTATGTGGTGCACGGTACGCTCCTATGCGTATATTACGCTGCGCACATAGTATACGCTTTGATCGAGAAAAATTCGTAGTTAAAAAAAGGCAGCCATTCGGAAAAACAATTGGCTAGACTCCAAGTCTGTCTCTCTTTCTCTTTTTCTCTTAGTCGCGGCGGGTATACAGCACGCGATAGTCGAATACACTGCCTTATGAATTATGTCACAATTTGCAGCTCGCTCTGCACACACACATACACACATCCACACACGCGTATATATAACGTTATACGAAGCGTTTTTTCCATCGTTTTGTCGTTTTATGCATAATGTTGTGCCCCGCTACGTATGTGTTGTGCCTAACACAACACAACTAAGTGACACTGCCTCGTGCACGTAAACTCGCTGCCAAGTATTTTGCTATATAATTCAGATTAAATTACAGCTGGTTTCATTTCCCAGAGGTGTCAATTACCCTCGAGGGACTCCAAGATCGGGACTCGTAGCAGCAGCGGCGGCAGTGCGATCCGTTGCAGCAATCTGCGCGATGTATAGTTGGCGCTTTCTCATGAGCAACTGCACCACTGCTGCAGCATAGATGCGCGTAGCTCGGTGCTGCGCACACGCGCACGTGCTGCAGCAGCAGAGCAGCCTAATCGGACAAAAACGATCGTTCACAAAGCCATTGGGCCCCGATCGTTGCGAGTCGATTTTTTTTACTCTTCTTCTTTTCAACATAGTATTGCCAGGCGCAACGCGTCGACGAGCTTACAGCGCCGCACCGATTTATCGATAGATCGAACTCGTGCGTACATTGGCCGTGCTGCAAAGAACAAAATGTTCTTTGTCGTATATGTACGCGCGTTAAAGACTACGTTTGCGCTAGATGGCTCGAGTGCGCCTATAGAGCTTATCGTATATACAAACTCGTCCTGACTCGAGTCGCGCGTCTCGCAGCTCTTTTCGTTTGTTTTACGCGATAAGTACGCGTGTCATTTTGAAGCAATGGTAAGAAAAAAAAGTACGAATACGCATGTAATAGCGTATAGCTACGCGATGACTATACGACTCTATACTGCTACTATGGAGCAACGACGATCGGCGCGCTGCAACTTTTCGCATCTATGTGTATAGGTACGCGTGAGAGAGCGAGCGAGTGAACGATATCGCGCGGAAGTCACGCTTCGACTGCGTGTTTTATGCATTGTGCTGCTGCTGCGAGGGTGTGCGTAGAGCACATAGACGACGCGCGAGAGTGCACGGATCGATATATAAATAAAAGTCTGCCTCTGTGCATGTGTGAGTGTATGCGTAATCGTCCGATGAAATCAAGTGCAAAACGAGTTGAGCTGTGAAAAATTATGCACGCGGCTCCGAGTGCGCAGTAAAAGCGAGACTTCAATTGGCGCTGAGAGAGAGACGGAGAGACGTTCGTTGCATATCGAGCAACTATAACGACTAGCCGCGCAGCAGCAGCAGCGAACGCGACGATCTTCAAACTCCGTGGCTGGAATGATTTTTCCAGGCGATTGCAATCGATCGCCAACGTCTCTCTACTTATATATACGCTATACGTCGTTTATAACGATCATCGATTTGTCGTCGATCATTTGACGCGTGTTTGGTCAATATATTTATACGCGTACACATGTCGTATGTAGATCGATTATTATTTTGTCATGCTCAACGATTCGCTTTTCGCCGCTTATGTGCTCGGAGCAGTGAATATTGTTAACAAAGCGCGAAAAGCTCGCTGCGCATCGTATCGCATATTATTATAAATGCAATAATCATCGAACGTGCAACACTGGTGAATCACACTCACTCGTACACACACACACACACACACACACACACACACACACACACACACACTCGTTCGTATCTATATTTGAGAGAGCTAATGCGTCTGTTATATCATTACCTCGTTTGCATCGTGACGCTTTACATATAGTCTATATAGGCGCATGTATCGTAATCATCTCGTCGTCGCCATCACCGCCGCCGCCGTCGTCGTCGTCGACATCGGTATGCTCGTTCGATTGTGGTTTTGATCGACTGCAGCAACAGCAGCAGTGGTAGTATAGCAGCATCGAGACTTGTCCCACTCGCGGCCAGTTGCGAGCGTTAATCAAACGCTCGCCGAGACGTATAAAATGTATCATCTTTCAAACGTCCTTCCGAAGGTTATTCGTCCACTTTGTTTCGTTTAGTTCTTACGCTAATCAATGACAGACACTTTTTCGCGACAAAGTCTACCTGTGAACTTGAACATAGTCCCTATGGTTCGCGTTGACGCGTACGCATCGACGACAAACATTTTCATACATTTTACCATTATATTATTAACTTTCGTGGATTTCAAATGAGGAAAAGAGAGGCACTGACTCGCATTGTTTATAATAACACAATTGTCCAAATATATAATCACGATTTGTCACAAGCGGCGTATTATTATCGGAAAATTTGTCATTGACAGGATATTGCGCGGCGATCGATATCGATATATTGTCTATGTACGATCAACTGCGACACCGATAAAGCCACAAGTTATAGTGCGAATGTGCACGGATGCGATATTACGTGCGCACGACCCGTGCGTCACTGTGTCATCTTCGTTATGTATCATGAAGAACTTGTGAACTATCGTAGTGGCTGGCGAGAACTGCCGAGGCCATAGCTGCTTTGGAGCCGCTTCGTCGTCGTCGTCGTTATACCCCTCTGCAATCTTGATTCCCCGTGCCCCCCTTCACTCACTCGGTGTAGTCTTTAGCGTCGGCCGTTCCCTCTCTGTCTCTCTCTCTCTCTCTCTCTTTCTCTCTTTCTCTCTCTCGCCTCGCTCGCGCTCCGTCTGGCTCGCTCCGCAGCAGTTCGCTCTTTTGCTCTAAGTGTATCTTCGCGAGCACACACAGCACATACTTACGTATATACACAGACGCATACACAGAGCTTCGTGCTGTAGTTTGAGTGCGGCAAAGCAAAGCTTCCTATAGCTTCTAAGCAGTGTATACGAGCCTATAAAGGGCTTGATGCATCAAAGCTCGCTACTGATGCTGCTACACACTCCTGACTTTTGCGAGCCTTAACCGAAGCTCGAGCCGCAATTGAAAGCTTTAATTTTTACTTTAAAAGTTAAAATGTCGCGCGTAAGTAAATGTCAACAGTCGTCGGTCGATGTTTTTACCGCGAGTGCAAGCAAAGATTCAACGTGACCGTCGTCGACGATGAAAATATATAATTTTCGGTACATCGAAGCGTAATATCGACTCGTCGAAGCTTCGGTCAAGAATAACCACGCGCTTACAATACCGACGTATCGCCCGTTTCGTAAAGAAGAAAAAAATCGTGACTCTACCGCGCATCGTCGTTGGCGCCGGCAATTAATAAACCCGGGGCACAAAACGAAGGCACATAAATTATTTTAGCGAGAATCAAAAATTCGCGTTCGCCCGACTACTCGTATTACTCGCGCTCGAGACACGTGTGAGCGAGTATAGATATGTATACGAGCGACTCGAGAGCAGTTTATATTATAGTTCGGTGCGGCCATTGCAGTCGCAGGTATGTGTATATCATACACGTACATTGTATCAACGAGCGCGCGCGCGCGCGCCTTGCAACGCTTGAAATATCCCGTACACGCGGGCAGACAACCGAAGACCGCCTCGTGCCGCATATAATACGTACCCGCGCCTCGGTGTCGCGCCCGCACAAAATAGCTTAAATAGAGAATAAAATAGAGGTCGTCGCGTCTAGGGACTTTTAATGTTTTAGCTGTGCTCCGCCGCTGCTGCTGACACAGGCGCGCTTTTCGCGGCGTTTTGATTATACGTATTGCAGGAAGCACGACAAACGAAGTATCGCGTATATTTTTGGATCCGTCCATACGATCAACGAGAACGAATCGGATCTGCGAGAGCGCGACAAAACGGACAATGGATTCGTTCAAGCTTGTTTGCAGCAACGAGCTTTTTTATTTTTTCTATGTGTTTTAACGCCACGTTATGAGCAAGCCATGTAATACACTCTTGTGCAAGCTGCGTTGCAAAATTTAACCGCAAGCTCTCCTGTGATAAAGAATTCCGTCAGCTCCGCTAGTCCGAAGGGGGGTAAGATCGCGCCCCGACACTTTTTAAAGCTGCTCGCGCGGCTCTATCAAAATTCTAGCTCGAATCTATCTCGTTGCTTTGAGAAAAAAAAAGTAATAATAACGACGAAAAACGATGACTCGGTAGAAAGTGCAGTGTACATGCGTTTGAAGTAGAACGTAAGACGCAGCCGACAAAGATGTACACACGCGTATACGTAAACAAGCCAAGACACGGTAAAAAAGGGTCGACGATGTGTCGGAGCTTGCAGCGGATTATCTTCTTTCGCGATGAAAATGCACGTCGGGGCTTCTTCGTTGTGGGACTCGTACGATATACGCCGCTGTACGTGATAATATAAGCCGCGAGCTTTGTTTTTGGCAATTTTTCTCGCTCGCGCAGACGGGCTTTGATTCTTTTATATCGTATAATGAAATGTTCTTTGGTCTCGAGCACGTCGCTGTTGACCACTCCGAGCGTGGCGGCAGTACGTTACGGTGCAACGTAATATTTGAGGAAAATAAACGATTCGGTGCGACAGCGCGCGGAACCGTTTCACCGGGCCAGTTACAGCTTTTGCATATTTCGGCGTACTGCGCGTCGCTGGCATATATATCTGGTTTATTTAGCCGCGCACAACTCCTCTATAATGGCCGTTTCTCTCTTTTCGATTCTTCCCTGTCTCTGCGTGTGTTGTGTATGTCTACGCGCGTGTGTGTATGTGTGTGTTTATGCCACAATGGCATCGACACACACGGCAATTGACGACTTCCTACGACTTCCGTAGAATATAACGCACTCTCGGAGATCCTCCCCACTTCCACAAGACTTTATGTACACATATACATGCAGCAGCAACAGCAGCTCGCAGGCACGCGGAGAGCAGCGAGCCGGGCGTCCTATATGCCGGAAGTCCGTGCGACAACAGTAAGCAGTCAATGCGCTCTACGGTATGTTGCTGCTGCATGTATAGATATACGTGCGCACTTCTCGTACGTATAAGTCACCGTGCGAGTGTGTATTGAATGCGTCTACAAACACTTGTACCGCAAATATCGAAAGAGACTGCGGCCAGGCGTCGACGTCGTTGGCGATCTTTTCTACTTTCTGCCGTGGACTCGTATAGCTCGCTGCTCGGAATTTATCGACAAAATGCACTGTATGATTTTCAAAAAGCTTTGGCGCGTATGCGTAAATTTTTTCACTTGATTTACCGAGATTGATAATTGCGGTAAAAAATTATTGCATCGACGTAGTTGTGAGTTTTGCAAAAAGTAGGTTCCATTAATTGAATCGCTCGAGTTGAAAATCGACCGATCGAGCAACGTTACAGCGCCGTACGGTCTACGGTGCTCTGTATAGCTCATATACACATACCTGTATATACTGTTATCCTTTCACGATAACCCCCCTCTTAGCGAGATACCGCACTTATGCGTGTATTTGAGTGCGTGTGCTCGACCCTGAACTTACCTTAAACTCGCGTCTCCGTTTCAAGTGCGCACCTCCAGGTGATGGATGAAGCCAATAAAGGAGGAGGGGTGAAATGGTACAGGAACAAAAAAAGTGACAGATTCAAAAAATCAATTCTTACTTTATTCAAAATGACGTGTGTGAAATTTTGCGCGCTATACATCGCTGTATAACGAATATCATACAAAAGTACAATTCCTCGATGTGCAGTCGGAGTGATGGGCTGAGCTCGCGCACATTTTTTACGAAATACATAAATATCTCTAGACAATTGGTTAAACATTAGGAGCACCTGCGGTTGGCACACCGACGATTTGAAAAATAATATTAAAAATTTGAGCAATTAATCTACGTGATTGTATCGTTCTTTCTTTTTTACTCAAAGTGAGTACGAAATAAACTATCGTGCAGCCCCACTTACTCAACTTTTTTCTCGCGGTTTAATATAAACCGACTTAAATACTCCTTAGCTTAAGACGAAATTACTCAACAATATAAAACATTCGATAAATTGCACTAAGATCAAAGAAATTGACAGCTTCCCTTTCTTTTTACAATACCGCGTCAAGTTGGATAAAATTTGGCTTTCTCGTCGCATTTACAGGCGTATCAAAATAGACATCTTGCGTTGAGATTAATTTAACTATTATTGTTGGCTGGACCATCGTCGCTTGTCCTTTTTTAAATGGAATTCAATTACATCGAACGAGCTTTGAAAAATCTCTTGAATTCCGACAGTAAGGCATACAATTGAGATTACTTATTATCTAACGTCGTTGGCAAGACAAGGGTGTGTTAACCATAAAGTCCACGCTATGATTTGTCATTTTAACACACGAAGCCTTTTTCATTAAAATTATTGCAATATTCCTATAATAAATCAATCGAGTACGAATTTTCTCTACGACAATCGGAATAGGCGAGTCTCTGAGAATTCATTCATTACGCGATCAACCAGGTTAAAATTTAAAAATGAAAAACGGAAAAATAGATTAAAAAAGTGTTTCTCAACAGTCCAGCGCAGTTTGGCATTTGATTTACCGCAGCCCTTTTTTTGACGATGGACGATTGAATGCTGCATTGTAATATCGTAGCGTAGAAAACCAGCTGCAAGCACGAGAAACGAAGAGGCCTCGGATCGGACGGAATCCGCAGCGAAATTAGCCCAGACCGACGTCCAACGACATCATGACGAGGAAACCTGCGATCGCTCCCCAACTGGCCAACTTGCCGTTGCCGCTGCAAGCACACACATCAGAGCATAATGATAATATATGAGCACGATGACTTATTTTTTTTTAATAATAATAACGTAGCAAGAATTTCTTAACGATTGATATCATGTTATATTTACGGCTATTAGGATGTGTGTGAATATCGAAAGGCCAATTGCAAAACAGACATCGACGACTGTTTCCGTTTTCCTACATACATATACGCGCTGGGTGCATCGTATATGTCAGCACGAGTATACGAAGGCATAAACGAGAGGCGGAACCCTACTTACCGCCACACGAGTATAGCAAGAATCCGCATATCAACGAGAGAGAGAGAGAGAGAGACTACGACGACACAATAATCAAGCCGTGCGATTAGTTTTTTTGTGTGTCACACATGGAGTGCGAGTGAGAAGCAACAGCAGCAGTAGCACGGGTGCGAGTGTATGAGTGAGCGATTCGAGGCTCATTTTTCACACATATATACCTGCTAGCAAGCGAGCAATATAGATATAGGGTGCGAGACACACTTGCTGCCACTGTACACGGTCAGGAGCATGCTCGCAGGACTATACGCGCTAGGGCCAATCGACGCTTAAACACGAGCATTACAATGGGCGCGCAAGGTATATAATAGGTTTTTTCGCGGCGAGTCGTCTATCCCGAATCGTCGTCGTCGTGTTCGACGTGCTAGCGAGGAGACGTGTCGCGACGCGATCCGTAGCTTTTTCTGGCTGCCAGCTCCTATATATGTAACACATGTGCTGCGCTGGCTTGCTGCTGGCGCGGACAAGATGCGTGATGGTGCGCGTTTCCCGAGGGAGCCTGCATAACTCGAGTATCTCAGAGAGACTTTCTGCCAGTGGTCCGTACACGCACGCACGCACGCACACACATAGACGGAGAGCCAGTCAATTACAATGACAATGAGGCCAGTCGACTGCTGCCACTACTGCCGCATGTACTCGACGAAGAGCTCCCCGCGCGAGCGGGCCACTACTACTGTACCACGACGCTCCTCTCTAAATGCATGCGCGCCGATGGGAAACCGGTGCCTCGCTTTACAGCCTATACAGCAGCAGTGGTAGCAGAATCAGAAGGGTCTAGTTAAATACGTATATATACGATGTGTTGTGTGCCGCATATAGGAAAAAAGAAGCACATGCGTATACAGCGGAATTTCTTGCCTATATAATAATATCCGCGCGCGCGCGCTGCACCGTCCAACAACGATTCAGTCAAATATTATATTATGAAGCTATTCAAGGCAATTCAGCGCGCGCGCCCTATATGCCGATGCCCGACGATATTGTATCCGTATATCGAGTCCGATTGGCCCCGAAGGATCGCGTGAACGAGTTTTCTGCGCCCCGCACTTCTCCGAGCTCGAAGATCCGATACGTATTGGTGAGAATTAGGGGGTGTTTTTTCTCCCTTATTCGTTTCTCCTCTCTTTTTCCTCCAGCAGATTATTTTCAGGGGTGTAAAATTCTACGAGTCGGCTAAATGAACATTGTATTATTAGTCGATATTCGACTGTTGACGATATTCGTGCTGTCTGTTTTACACATTTTAGAATTCTCTTCTAATTCATTCGGTGCATGATCTGGAAAGATCGTTTGTCGATGTGTTTGGTCAGCTTTTTTCAAATCAGGACTTGGCAATTTCAAAATATTTGATTTTCTTCGTCTCGTCTTCTTCTTTTGGTCGAGCTCCGAAATTACAGGGAAAATTGTCATATTTTGATGAGCTTTTGCATTCGAATGTTTCTCAAAGAACTGTTTTTCGTTTGGTTTTAATTTGAGATTTTTACGACTGCAAAATACATCATCTCGATAAAACTGTTCTTCTGAAATTTTGAGATTTTCATGAGTACAAGACGCATCAGCTCGATAAATCTTTAATTCTTTGAAATATCGCCTCACATTTTCAATTTTTTGATACTCATCTTAGTGTGAATGGAGAATGTGAATATCCAATTCAAATTTTGTTGTGTATAATCTATAATCGGAGCATATATAGCATTGGTAGAGTTTCATTGTTTTAAAAAACTTTGAATTATCAGCAAACCTCAATTGAAAAGAAATCTAAATTGAAAAACAGAGTCGAAATTAAGAAGAAATGTTTTAAAAGTTAGCGCAAATCAATCGACTAATCAAAATAATATTTTCTTTCCAGAAACGTAATTATTCATCAGATTTTACAGAAATACAGTGTGTTATTATTGACATCGCTGTGGTACCACAGTACCGTTTGTTAGTTGGCTATTTTCATGGGTAAGCCATCGTCACTTTGTTGACATATTTTACTTGTGTACTTTTCGAAGTGAGTAACTAATGAATTGAAAATCGAAATATTTTGAAACTCCCAGACTATCTACAACGATTTTAATCTGTATTTGATATTTCTAATCGGTGCTCTCTTTTTCTAACGAGATTCATGGAGAATATATGTACATGAAAATGAAATGTATGCGAAAAAATGGAACTTATTGAAATTAGCCTCTTAGGAAAAATTGTCATGAACATTAGATAATCAACGTACACCATGACGTCAAGTATATCATAAATAAAAATGTACAATGAAAAAGTTTCACCTGCCAAAAAATTTATATGCATATATTGTAAATAATATGATATAATTTAAAAACCAAGAAGCATACCGCAGGAATTTAATTTCAATATCGCGTGACTGTAATAAACGACGTCTCGTAACTTTTTTTTATAATCTCTCTCTCTCCCTTTGCGTAGCGCTTGGCTATTATATACGTCACCGTAATCCTTTATTATTATCCTTTCGTTCCGACCTTCCATGACTATTCGCGCGATTCAAGCTCTTTTATATATTATATATAGGCTTTATGCGCTTGAAATTATGTCGCGCGCGCGCTCAAGCCTGCGTTATAATTGACATAGCTCGCATAGTATAGCGATACCTACGAACGATCGGTGAGGAACGAACTTTTCTACATGCACAAATCCAGTTCGAATCTTGCGTATGACTCGTGTTTTATATACATACATACATTTTTACAAAAACAGAAGTTCACGAAAATGTATGAAAACAAGAGAGCCGAGCTAGCTGCGAAAGAGAGAGAGAGAGAGAGAGAGAAATGAGTGAGAACCAAAAAGGCGCGATAAGTTGAATAATATGTGAAAAAGTACCTCCCTTCTAGTCGGAAGATGGGTCATTGTGTCGGTGGGAAAGCTCCGGCTACGGTACTCACGTTTCTGAAGGGTTTCTATGCGCGTATACGTATAGCGTTATAAACACGCATGTGCCTCGTGCGAGTATGTGCGTGTATATCGACTGAAATGCGAGATTATACGAGGAGTGTAGTAGTTCCGCACGCGCGAATGTGTGTTTCTTTTTTCAATTTCTTCATTCGATTTTCCCATGTACAATGAACGAAGAGCAGAGCGAGTTGCGCAACAAACGGAAATGCAAAGATCGAGCGTGCGCGTTGCCAAAAAACACGGCTCGTTTACGAGTTCGAGGAGTCGTGGCTAATTCGCGCGTCCATTGAAATTAATTGGGACTTTTACAGGCAGCTACATTGCTCGCTCCTTAACCGCACAAAAGGGGGGCTGTATTATATAATATAAGCTCGAAATGGGATTTTATTTCTAACAATTGGTCGTAAAATAGTCTAATAGACTTTCACACTCGTGGAACGAGATTCTCCTCGTCGTGTAGCAGCAGCAGCATGTATAATACATATAAAAGTACGAGCTCGACGAGGACGAGGTGCAGGCAACAATGTCCATCTCGAGTAAATAGCTTTAACTTAATGTATCGACGATAAAAAGCCCGCAGCAGAACGAACTGCGACGGTATGTAGGTACATAGGCACATATCTGTGCAGTAGTTATAAGCTATATATATGTAGTAGCAGTTGTTTATTGTCACTCGTAGCCATATATATTCTGAATCAGGGCCAATTTGACAGTTATAACCGAAACAAAGTCTGTCTTTTCCTTCGCCCGTTTCTTCTTCTTCTCTCTCTGTATATAAACTATGTATTTATGTGCCTATATTCGTGTGTGCATGTGTGTGTGTGTGTGTATCGTTACATTATATACGCGTATATAGCATCGAGCCCGGATATAAACGAGTGACCCTCGTTTTTAATGTCACAAAGCGCACCTGCATTATTCATAAATGCGCATAATATAATCCAGCGAACAATTAAAAGCCGTGAATCTATAATTCTTCTGCCAATTCATAAAAGTACATTTCGAGCCTAACGATATGTGTATAATATAAGGTGTGCAGAGAGCGCATATACATAGGATCTCCACCCCGTTTATACTATTTCTTACCCTATGAGCTTTGCAGCGCTACTATAGCATCGATACGAACAGGGAAGGGCAGTTCCGCAGCAGAAGCAGCAGCTCGTCTATATATATCTATAGCTTACATAATACAACAAACCCAAGACGCCGCATAAAAATAACAAGTTTCGGTGACGAGGACGGCGTAAATCACACCGAGCGCTACGATTTTTCAGCGTAACACCAGCGCGCGGTTACCGCCGCTGACGCTGGTTGCAGTCGACGAAACAAGTCTTTTATATAGGACTCGCAGCAGCAGCAGCGGCAAAGGGGGCATACATACGAGCGCGTACTTCGTTTCTTACATACGGAAACCGTCTCTATCCGCATTATACCTGCGTATAAAGGCAGCTTTATAGAAAAGACAATGTGCTTGCGCGCGGGGATGTGCACTTGGTAGTTGTGTGCGCGTATAACGTGCTATAGCTGCCGGAGTACAGGAGCTGCGACGAGGACGATTTTGGACTCGGTCGCCGCGCGTAGTGGATCGCGCGCACGAGCTGGCCCGGCGAATATAAAAGGACTGGTTTTAGCTGCTAGTCTCTTTTATATACAACACGGGCTTTTGTGTCGCACGTGCGCGCTCCGGCGAGAGAGAGAGAGAGAGCACCTCGGGCGTTAAAAGATTTTGCGCTAAACAGTTTTTGCGACTTACTTGAATACCGAGATACACACGATAGGTAAACGTGGGCTACCTATATAATGTACGCTCCTTCCGAAAAGGTGTTTAAACACGGGCGCACGGATTTTTCATGTTTGCGCTTGTCTCTCTCTCTCTCTCTCTCTCTCTGTACATATAAATACAATCTACAGGAAAGGATCCAAACAGGAAAGGATGATCGGCGCGCGGAAAGGATGAAAAATCGCATGCCTCGACAGCAGGTTGACGTACGCGCGCGCGCGCAACAATTATATCATACATAGAGATTTTTTTCTCTCTCTCGTGTCTCTCTGCGATACCGTACCTCTGATGAGCCTCGGGTATGATGTCATCGATGACGACGTAAATCATGGCCCCCGCGGCGAAGGCGAGCGCGTAAGGCAGCACGGGCGCAGCCAGCGTGACGCAGGCGGCCCCGAGCACGCCGGCCAGCGGCTCGACCATCCCGGACAGCTGGCCGTACCAGAAGCTCTTGAGCGTGCTGAAGCCGGCGGCCTGCAGCGGCAGCGACACCGCCAAGCCCTCGGGGAAGTTCTGGATGCCGATGCCCACGGCTAGATTCCTGCAACAAATATTCCAGCGTTATATATCATGTACTGCATATACACGTATTGATGATGATGATGGTGATGCGACGTTGCAAGTTCCTATCATATACGTACACGCGTCGACTTATTTTTGCGCGTAAAGCCCGTATACGCTGACGGAGAATCGGAAGGCAACGGTTTATTCATATATACATCCGTACGTGTATGCGTTTATACGTGTGTGAGTGTACACGTGTAACGAGCCGAGAGAGCGAGAGAAAGAAACGCACATAAGCGGACGACGGCAATATAAGGGTCAAGCCGCGCGAGTTGCCGGTGAATGAACGAACGAAGATGTTTCTGTATGCGCTCGCTTACTGCAGGATACTTTTCGCAGCTCTCTTGGCAACTTCGTGAATGAAAGGCAACGCTTAGCGCGCGCTATATAGACGCACAACAGTTATGACGCGAGCCGGCCGCGGATATGTAACACATCGACGATTTAAGCAGCGCGAAGCTCGCCAGGTATTCGTAGCGCGCGCGAAAATAAAAAGAAAACAAAAAAAAGAAGTAGCGATATCGACGCACAGCTCGCGGGATCGAATCGCGTCGCGAAAAACTTCTACGCGATCGTCTGTGCTTGTTATACATATCGTATAAGTATAGGTGAAAGCTCGATTTGCAACGACGAGCCACGCGCGGCGCGTGCATACATTACATATCGCGCGATATATAGGATTATATACGGCCGTCGAGAATTAACGAGAGCAATTATACGCAATGACGAGCTCGTGGAATTTGGTTGTTTCAACTCGAGACGATTAGCTATACGCGCGCCGCATAATCTTCCTCTCTCTCTCTTTCCCTCCGTCCCTCCCTCTCTCTTATGTGCATACAGTCTATACATGCATAATATGCGTGATCGTGTGTGCAACGACGTTTAAACGTTCGATGCGTGCCTGCGCGAGTATGCAAGCAGCTAAAAGCAAGAGAGAGAGAGATGCAAGAGACCAGACGCCCATTCCAGACGCTTGGCGCATTCTTTCTCGTATGACGACGTTATATAAGTTATGCGTGCATGTATTATATATTATATGCTGAATGCGCTCGCCACGCGGCGTTAAAGGATTGCGCCGCGACCACACGATAAGTAGATATGAAAAGTCGATCGATCGATCGATCGATACGTACATATTTTATTACTATCGACTCGATATTCAAACATTTCTCCAACAGAACGCAATTGGCAAATAGATTCGCCCTTTTAACTTCACCTTTTTAATTTTTTTGTCTCGTAACGAAATCTTTTCTGGGTTCGTTGTATTCGGTCGCACATAGAAGATCGTGCGACAAAAAGTTATTAGCAAGAATTATGGGATGTTTATGCAGAAATAACTCAATGATTCATTAATCATCATCGGATATAATGAATACTTTTAATGACTGCAAGATTTTCCGTCTCAAATAGACATATTACTCATACAATGTTTGCGATATCTTTGCCGTTACAAAACATATAAGTACTTTGTTCATGTTAGAAACAATAAATCACGAAATGTTTTTCATACTTCTTTACGTGGATAATTTTTTCAAAGATTAAACATCAATTACATTTTTGCAACAATTGCAAACTTTCTTAATTATAGATACTTCCGCTGGAATTTCGCTTTCATGAAAAAGAAGATGAAGCAGGAAGCATAATTATAATAGGGCAGATTAGATAGCTATAATGAAAATCCTCGTACATAAGCTTGGTAGCAGTATTACTTATCTTTTCAATATTGATACACGCGATGTCATAAATGATGTTTTGTATTTTAGGATCAACGAAGTAAAGCAAGACTTGAGAATTTTCGAAAAGGCTTGAATTATTCGATTTTCATGAAAATGGTCTTATTCAGATCCGATCGCGAGACTGACACCCCAGCGAGATTCTCGCTTCTGCACATCGGTAAATTTGTAATAATATCCTTTTCAATTATGTTCAAGAATAAAGCTATGTATTATTTACGTCGAGGCACGCGGTATTTTCACGCGTGCAAACGTCTCGATTGATTTTTCTGCAGCTCTCTCCCTCTCGCGCGCGCGTGCAAACTTCAAAGGAGAGCTTCGGAATTCTCTCGCGCATTCCTCAGGACTCTCGCAAGTGGTATTCATATATATGATATACCACGGTGATCGGTATATTAGCTAGCCGCCACCGAGCGCACGCACATACCGCCTATATATACCAGAAAGAGTTATATAGTGTTGAGGAGGCTCGTTCGATGCAAGCTGCTGTATACAGTAGCCGCGCTTGGACGAACTTACGCATCGTGCAATACGCTGCGTGAAGCGCGTGCACAATGTCAAACAGCTGTTCTGCTGCACTGTAATAACAGTTAGCTACCTCAACATGGACGTACATTGTTCAAACGATTTTTTCTACTAAATAATATCTCAACTCAAAAAATAAATAATATCCAAGTTCCTAGCTTTAACACTTTGGTTTAATCAACTTGACTACGTCCTATGCAAGACTTTCTGAGTTCGTGGCCCAATTGAGATATTTGTTTTTCAGTATCTTGTGTACCTCGAGGTCAGTTCGATTAAAATAGGTTACATTGACATTTCATATTTTTGATGGTCGGTCTCGTCGCTCATTGAATCGAATCAGTACTCCAAGCAAGTTTCTTGTGAATAGATCATCCACCAAATCAAGATGAACTGTCTTCAATGCTAATACCGCGACCCATACCTTAGTAGCTTGGGTCTCACCCGAATGAGACTATGGCGTTACAGGAAAAGTAAGGTGAAACTTTATTAATAGATTTTTAGTGTGGTAAACGTCGTAGTAAACCCTTCGAATATGATATTTATCACAAATCATTTGGATGCCAACATGTACTCAAAAATCACATTCTGGTAGAACTTAATCTTAACTAACCCTTCGAATGTGACATTTATCGGAAATCATTTGAACAAAAAGCTCACCTCCAAAATCACATTAATGGAGTACATGATTGGAGCTAACCCTTGAAGTGTGAGATTTTTTCCTAAACTTTTGGATGTGATAAAGACTTCTACACTATATGAGTACTTTCTGTAATTTTAGGAAACATTTTTTCACGTAAATATTCTTCAATTTCGTAAAAAACAATAAAATATTCATAACTCTTGGGTATAATAAACCTTTTATTCACCTCTCATTCATGTTAAAAACTATGTTTTTTCTTTAATTCATTTGTTAAAGCATTGCCGTTGTACCAATTTTTCAAAATCCCATTTATAAGTTGAGCTTTTTTCACAGTAGAAAATTCTCGCCTCGAAACAAAAATTATTTTTAAACTTTGCACTCCTATCCCACAACTGACTCCCATACTTGCAGAGGATTGAAAAACTGTAATCTCTGATAAAAAATTTCAGTAAATATAGTAACTACTCAGCTCATCCGTTGCAAAATATATTGTGTGTCTACTAATGGAAAGTATTATTTTGCAATTATCATTGAACTTTGATCAACTACGTACTGTAAGTGCACATCTCAGCGTCGCATCTAAAATTTTATTCACGAATTTGTTTTTGCCACAGTGTAGTGCTGCTACCCGTACTCAACAAACCAATACGCAAAGAATAATTTCCGCGCTAAAATCCAATTGATTTTTCATATTCGTATGTACAAGGTAACTACAATACCTTCCTAATACCTCACTAAAGCTGGATTGGAACATAGTTAAAGCGCACGTGTGCAGGCATTCAGAAAAATTTCTCGCTTCAGTTGTTTATGTGAATTTTGTTTGACACCCGTCGCACAATTATCACTTTCTCTGAGTTCTGAAAATCATAGCAATTTTACTAATGATTGATTTATACCGTACCCATCATCTAATGCACTTCGCACGCACGAGCTGTATACCAGCCAGTGGACAAAGGCTATCACGTTATCAGTAATTTGAAAACTCCAGCTTAATGTAGAGATAGCACCGGTAAACCGTACATTACGATGACACAATCAGGTTATCACTGTGAAAGAAAAAGTCTGATATTTATGTTTAAGTTAAACGAATGAGTCTCCTTAATTCGTTCTCGCGCGAGCTAAGATTCACCAGGGTTGAAAGACGCGCACTCGTCTCCGCTTTATTTCTTGTTGTACGTCTCGTTGCCTTCTGCTACCGATGCTATATAGCAACTCCGAGGTCACCACTGATAAATCGATCGACTTGGAAATAAATGCTACTCGTGTAACCAACCGTACCGTTGGTATATGAGAAAATAAAGGAAGAAAATTATATTCATCAAATATCATACGCATCGAAACGTGCGAAATTTACAACGATCCTCCTAGGCCTTGCGTTCAGAAATTTCCGCGTTTCCAAGGCAAAATAGAAAGCCCCTCCGAAGAAGCCTATGAATTTATCGATCAACGTAAATCACCGAGCTTATACAAATAAATAAATTACACGATAGTTGCATCGTCTATGTGCGCGCAAGCGGCGCGCGAAAATAGCCACGCGCAAGCGTCGAAACGGAGCAATAAATAAAAAAAAAATGCAAAAGTTCCGCGACAAACGAAATAAGACGGAGAGAGAGAGCGAACTAGAGACGATGTAGAGGTAGAGAGGGAGAGCGAGAGAGAGACGCACAGATGCTACGCGTGCGTCAGAGACATCAACCTCCGTGGAAGCAGCTGTTGAGCTCCGTTGAATCTCCGGCAGACTAGCTAAACTATACACGTACGAAGTCGGAAAGCGATCGCGATTTTGCTCTACGAAGCCCTGGTATAAATCAATAATTTGTAAACCAGCGCACGAATCGAAGAATCCAGAAGTTATCGAAAAACGCGTGTAAATTGCAAAAACTCGTCGTTGTGATAAATTAATTGGCGGGTCGAGTCTTCTGCTTTCTATCCCGATCGGGGTGTAATGGAAAGTCCAACGCGCACGCACAGGCCGACGCAGCAGCCACGGGCTTGATTAAAAGGCCGCGCGCGCGAAAAGAGCTATATACGTATATATCTCGAATAGAATTTATGAAAATTGAACGTTGAAAAATAGAAAGATCACTTAAAAGGCTGCATTCCGTACACGTATATATATAGACACGTAAAAGCGCGCTGCTGCAGCTACCCGTAGTTCACAATTCAATTATTACTGTTACGAACTTTCAAAGGCAATTTCACCGCGCTCGCGCTCGAGAGCTGTGCTGCGCACAGGTAGTTGTTGGCTTCGCGGGCGATCGCGAGACACCATAGCGCGCGCGAGCTTATAATATACAGCTGTGTGCTGCACCAGCTGCCTACCTAGTTTTCTATGAGAATCAGTGTATTATGTGTGTGTGTGTGTGTGTGTGTATGTGTATGTGAGCGCTGCAATGTAGGTACACCGCGAAAAAAGAAATCACACGCAAAAGTGTTGACCCAATATAGTCTCTCTCTCTCTCGGCAGTGCACGCGGATCGCTCGCTGCAGTGCGCATGAAAAATGTGTTCACCGCTGGTGGTGGTGAATGCCGCCGCTGCTGCCGCTGCTCTGCCACTCTATACTCTCCTCTCCCGGGCATATAAATATATATAAGGCCTAGAAAATCGCGGCTCTCTCGCGTTGTCCATGAATTGCCGAACTACCGTATGTATGTGTGCATGGCAATGTGCGGTATATATACCCACACACACACACATATATACAATATATACATACACGAATAAAGCAAAAGAGCAAGTTGCACATACACAGAGTATATTATGCCAAAGTAGCAACAGCAGCCATAATACCTGTAGTTGTGTATACTTGTACATATGCTGTATACGCGCCGGTCAATGTCCGCTCGTGAGAACGGAATGTAAGTTTCGTCGTCGCGACTCTCCTCTCCTGACTCTTTCTCTCTCTTTCTCTTTCTCTCTCACTCTCTCTCCACATATATATAAAAATTACATTCGCACATATGCAAGTGAGTGTGGGTTTGTGCATCTACGTTGCATTCGCCAAATAAACCTATTTACCCTATTCGCGTGATTTTTAACCGCCGCTTCTTGTGCGGATAATTTGAATATAAAAATGATTTTCACACATGAACGGAAATTGGAATTTTTTGTCAATTTTTTTTTGCATTCAGTTACTGTCGCGTTGTAAAAATTTATTTCAATCTCTCGCGAGTAAAATAAAAATTTGAAAATCATTGTGTACGCGCTTGCATCGCAAATGCCATTTTCATTTTCAAACTATTCGATGGCAAAGCGCGTTATACACTCGACTGGAATTTCCGAGGCACCCGAGTACACGGTGCAGACAAAACAAGCGCGCGCGCGCGCGCGACAAAATCGCGTACATTGCTTATAAAAATCAATATCAGCAAAAGAAATTTTTATCGCGGAGGATGTATAATATAACACTGTATATTGAAGAATGAGAAAAGTTCGACGACGCGTGACCGAGGCAAGAAAAAGGAGTTTTTCAAGCTAACACAATCAATACGATGTAGGAAGGGAATACGGATGAATCGAAAAATTAATGAGAATAGCTGCGACAAGAGAGAGAGAGAGAGAGCAGCGAGTAGGTATATTATGGCATGCACATTGGCTATAAGGTACATATAGGATACGTATAAGGAGCGTAAACGCGTGTGCAGAGTTGATACTGCTGCAGACACGCGCGCAGGACGTTTCTCGACCTTCTTCAAAACGCCTGTTATTATTGCTTCTGAGATTCAGCCAGCAAAAAGCTTATATACAGAAAAGCAAGCTGTAGCAGCAGTACTCGAGTCAAACTGGCCAAGCTAGTTTCGCACTCCGCTTCTGCTGCTTCTGCTTCTTTAAGCTGCTGCTGCTGCTGCAGCGACAACGACGCCCTGCGACTTTTAGACTGTTACATGACCACGATGATGTGATCCAGCAAATGTTATATAGCTATATATACGCGTACAAGTATTATACGGTCATGCTGTTCTGTTCTCCATTGCCTTTCATGGGGTTGAGGAATTTTCAGGAGCGTGGATGTGTGTGTGTCCGTGCGAGTGCACGGAAAGGAAGAAAGTCGCAGCCTCGCGTCAAGAGGCGCAGCAGCAGAAGCAGCATACGCAGCCGAGAGAAATTTAAAGAGCCGCGCGCAAACGCGAATCCATTCATAAAGCGCGCATCATTCGCAGGCACACAAACACACACACACACACGAGAGTCTTTGGAAATTTTCGGAGCGAACGGCATTCGACAGCCGCAGCGGCTCTCTCGGCAAATAGCGACTCTCGGTAATCCGTCGATGCGCGCGGCATACATCCATACATAACATTGGCAAGCGGTTTTCTTTCATATCGCGCTGTGTAGTGGTGCGCTCGCAGCGATGGCCGAGTCGCTCAGTACAGGCTGGAGTACTGCATGGATCTCGCGCGCGCTCGAGCTGGCGAGACCGAGAAAACGTAGGTGGAGTAACGTTGCAGCGCTAAAGGCAGCATTTCTGCTGCAGCGCGGAGAGCAGCACGGAGCTAACACAGGGCCACCTTAGCTGTGCTATACGCTGCTGCTGCAGCTTCGTCTCTCTCTCTCTCTCTTTCGCTCTTTCTCTTTGGTGTGCGCCAGCTCGCGCTCGCTCGCGTTGGAATGTGGTGCGCGGGCAAATCGCGGTCGGCTCTGCAGCAGCAACTCTTCGTGCTGCTCGTTCCCATGCATTCCTCTCTTTCTTTCTCTGTTCTCATTCTCTGCATACACACGTACAGGCTTTACATGTACAGACACACACACACACACGACTATATGTGTACACTTGCACGTATATATACTTATACGTGCGCGGCGCACTCATATATACACTTCGCAGCACGTATACATGTATGTACGCGATTGCGCTTGAGCGAGAGAAAAATTCGAGCTTGGCTCTCTCTCGACGAGTTCGAGAATCGACTCGAGCGATACGACACGTTAGGCACTGCAGCATATAAATGTGTATACCGATCGCAACGACGCTAGTTGCTGTCTCGTTATATTATACCTATGCCATATACGCTATATTGATCGGAGTCGCGGCGCGCGACAGCTGCGATGATCCGCGCTATTGCTGTCTCTTGCCTATTGTCCGCGTCGATTCGCAAATTTATCTATTGCACTAGACGCGCAGTACATAAAATCTCGAGATGGAAGCGAGCATTTTCGCGCGCATAGCGATCTTTCTTATTGTGCGCGACAGATATTCGCTCCGAATTTTCACCTGTTCGGGTAATTATTTTACTTTGCACGCGCATGCAGCGTAATCCGACAAATTTCTCGCGAGTCGGTGCGCGCGCGTGGCTCTTCTCGAGAAAATCAAAAGCTAATTTGCGCAGTTCCTTTCTCCCTCTCGCTCTCTCTCTTTCTCTGGCCGCATGCACCTGATCGAGCGCTTGGCTCTAGCATCAAACTCGAAGAAATTCGATCTAGAATTTAATTCTAATCTGCAGTTAGAATTGCATTATTGCGACAAAGAAAAATGAGCGCTGCAATAGTCGCGCGAGCTCGGCAGTGCTATGTGCGCACATGCCATACATAAGGTACCTACATACATACATGCATACACAGAGAGGCGGCTGCAATTCTACGGCAGTGGCGGCGACGGCAGCGGGCGCGTAATACGAGAAAAGCGAGCGCGACTCGCTATAGTAGACCTATATACGGGCGCGCAGAAGAGAGGCTCTCCGCGCCGCGTGTAGAGAGAGCGAAAGAGAGAAAGAGAGAAAGAAAGAGAGCCCATGCACAGAGTCGAGAGAAAAGTATTATATTGGCTTATGGAATGTCACATAGAGTCGCGCAGGTAAATTGATGCTTCGTTTCTTGGAAGTGTGGATTTGCTCACTGCCGCTGTTGCTGCTGCTGCTGCTGCTACTTCTCTTTCTCGCTCACTGTATAATAAGCTAAATAGAACGGGATGGCTATCTTGCGCTGCTCTCGCAGTTCTCTCTCTCTCATGCTCTCCGATGCGAAGATTAACAAAGCCGAGGCCCAAGCCAAGGGGGAGGTTACTATTTTCGCACGAGTATATTCCAATCTGCACACTCGCATGTGCACGGCATTATATGCGATACACACACGTACAACACACGAGCAGCGCGTCTTGCTCTCGACTCTCGATTCGTATAAATGTCCAATTCATCTTGTATCGATGATTTTGCCAGCGAATTACGGCCACGTATTTTATATACAAATAAGTGAGACACGTCTATACGGAGCCTCGATAAGGTCGAAGCTGCTATATATATCAGCGACCATTCCGGAGGCATTTCTTTCGAATTATTCTCTCGAGCTCGTGTGCATGTGGCCGGCTATGTACGAGCGAAACGAACGGTACAAACGCAGCAGCGAGCGTTTAATGAAAATGTGCCTCTGAACAAACACAACGTTTCAAGCGGCCGTCGTCGTCGTCATCGTCGTCTAGTGCGGATGTTGCGATCAATGAACGCCCGTGTCCTTTGCAAAAAACGTCATTCCGCTGTAGCCGTCGAGGCACACGGACTTCTTGCGCGCACACACACACACACACAGACACACACGCACACCCATGTATAACTATACGCGCGTGTGTCTGTGTAACGCGTTACGATCGAAGCAGATATTTCATAAAAATTAATTCTCGATCGTTACTTAATGAAAATACCAAGTGGAATTCTTGTTATTGATACAAACGAGCGAATCATGCGTTCGATGCGTGCTCGCGATTGTTACTACTGTTCAAAAGTACTCGAGACGCAACTTATACCGCAATATTTTTGCACAAAAACTCGCGCAAAATTAATCAAACTCTCTTGCCCCGGAATTACAACACTGCCGAAAATTCCTATATCATCGTTGAAAAAAAATTCAATCGATTCGATAAAGTGTAGACGCAAAAGTGTATACTATCGCTCGAGCAGTGCAAAGAACCAAGCGGAGTTAATATTTTTGTCGCAGAGCCGCTCGTTTAAAATGTACGAATACGCGCGGACATATTTTTATAAATTGTTGGCATCGGCTATCTCTGGGTATGTGTGTATGTGTGTGTACACGTACTTATGCTAGTGCAACTATACGACTATACGACTGATCCGTTAGAACGTCTGCAAGTCTCTCTCCCTCTCCTCGGCGATGGCTTGCAACAACTCTTATAAGACTATAAAACACCGATGGTGAGGTCGAACTGAATTCCATGCCATCGTTTTAAAACGCGAACAAACGGAAATTCGTATTATTCCTGTCTTTACACCCGTATGCTATATCTGTACATCTGTATGAATGGCTTCATACAACGCCAAGAAATTTAAACTATTCAATTTTACAACAATTTTATTTGCAACCGATAGCCTGCAAAAAATGTATAGTCTCCGCGAGTTATTTGTTTCACTCAACGAGATATTTAAAATTAATCGATGTATGCAACAGTGTAATGAAGAATATGCGGAAATTTTATGCGCTCCGGCGGTCACTGCTGCTACTGCTTATACTGCCTCGCAGTTCAAATGGTCGTTTCATACGCGCAGTTTTATGAATGAACTGCCTACGTATATATACATCTGAAGTGCGAGTATGAAAAGGAAGATTAAAGCAAAGCACACGTATAATAATATGTGTGTGTTATGTGTGTGTATGTGTAAGCAAATATATACGTATGCAATCGCGCAGAGACGGACAGACTTAGGTTTTATGTATGTATTGGCACGATAACCTTACGCGATTTATCAGCGAAGCGCGTCAAGCTGTAGCAATGCTGTGTATGCCATTCATACATGTTGCACGTATGCATATACATACATTATATGTACGCATGTATCGGTATGAATGTATATATGTACTCGCAAGTGTGCGCTCTACATTCGATCTGCGTGTATGTAAGCAAGTTATATAGCCTATATACACATACCGGATGTACGTCTTCGGACTTTGGAAAAATAAAGAGAGAGAGAGAGAGAGAGAGAGAGAGAGAAAGAAGGAGAGAAAAAAGAAGTCGTCATAGATTATGCTCGAGATCGCGCACTTGATATATTTTATTTGCACGAGTAATAATCGTGCGTGCGCGTAAATATTTTTCAATCCGCTTTTTCTCTTTCTCTCTCTCTCTCTCTCTCCCTCGAGCTGACTCGGTCCGCGTTCATGTGTGAATGAATAACAATTTTGCATCCGATGTATTTTCACGTTAAATTATTCAAACGTGCGTGGAAACATTTTTACGACGATCGAGCATTTGCCACATTGTTAAACCTTTTCTCTTCGCGTATGCCGTAACAAATTGATGACGAGACCGGGACGTTAATTAGACTTTTAATCATCGAACAATGCACGGTATGCAATTTTCATACAATCTTTTTACAGCATTCCTCGGTGCGCATTCATTAGCAATTTTGCTGTTTATGCGACCCTTTTGTAAGAAACGAAAGTTCAGATTCTGCCGCGAGATAATGCAAAAAAAAAAGGCCGATACAATCCTTCTCTTTTCCACGTAAAACGTCGAGCTCAATTTTTACGGAAATATCTGCATACGATTATTCTTTTCGATCGTGCGGCTTTGAGAGAGCTGCATCGATGCCGATACATATAACCCCTTGCGAGCGCGCGTACATAATAAACACGCATACGAGCAGCAGGCCTACACACACGTGCATGACTTACACACGGACACAATGCGAATATGCCCAAGATGAAAAAGGGGGAAAGAGCAAAGCTGGAAGCGCAAGAATAAGAAGTAGACTGCAGCAGCAGCAGCAGCAGCAGCGGCGCAGCACACGCGTGCACGCGCTCGAGCTCATTTCCAGGAATCTTCGACGCGCTTTTATAAAAACTCTTTTTCTCGCACTTTGGACACGCGACCGAATTGCCTCTGCGCGCAAACACACACGCACGCATACACGCACACACACTCGTATACGGCACCAATTCTAACATGCATTATACGAATAAACGAGCCTCGAGATTCCTCGTAAGCATTTTTACGCTTCTTGAGCTCCTGCGGCTCGTGCGGCCGGCGTTGCTGGAGCTTTTTTTTCCTCGTTTGTTTTCATTATTTTCGATAAATCTACGGCAACTGCTGTTTTTTTTTTTGTTGCAATATCGCCTTGCAGTCGAACGCGCGTTAATCGAGCCACAGCATCGGCGAGAGCAGCATAAATAAATAGAAATCGCTATAAGGTCGCTATCGGGTTTTTTTTTTCGTTGTAATATCGTGAAAAAGTTCGGGCGCTGCTTTGGCGCAGGTTGAAAAGTTGCTGCCTACTATGTGCGCTCGGCGCGTTGCATGTACTGCGCGCGTGCAGCATCTCTCACTCGGCGAGTTATACGGCGCGCAGCGCATATAAGAGAGCGAGAGGAAGAGAGAAAGACTTTTGTGATGTGCATTTTACAACAATATGTATATATACCTGTATATACTTTTTTATGCACACACACACATCTGTACGTATATACGGACACACGGAAAAAGGGTGGGGATGGAATGCGCGGCGCCTAAGACTGGCTGGATTCCAGGGCCACCGTCGTGTACCAACATCGCGTCCACTGCACACATACATACACACACACACACAGGCGCACATAGTCAGCCGCGGCTGCTGCTGCTGCAGTTTTCTCTCCATTCATGCAGACCTCCTACCTTGCAACGTGCACTTCCCCCCTACCTTCCAGAGATGTATGTAAGTACTGTATACCTCAGTAATGTAGCATGCAATGCTGCACCAAGCCTTTAAGCGCTGTACAGTTTCGTATGTTAACATGAATGATCCGCAATTTTCCAGATGAGAGACATCTACACGAAGTCCGAGCAAAAGTCGACGACGATCGCCGCGCGCGCACCCGATCGAGTCGGTAAAGAGGCTCGTTCGCTTCCGCGCGGATAAAGTAGAGCTAAAAATCGGTATACGAAGCTTTCGATGTAGCTGTGTTCGGGCCATTATATGCACCAATTATTATCGCATTGTTGAGTAGCGGTATCGACAGTTTATGACGGGGGTAGCCTTTATTATATTCATCGCTACTGCCGGTGTTTAATTATTTTATGGCTGCATAATTTAACAATTATTCACTTTAATGGTTTACGCTGAGAAAGAAATAAAAAAAAAAACATTTGTGTACACTGTTATTCGGTTAAGGAGTAAACGAGGAGCAATTTCCATTGCTCGTCGATACGCAGCTAATGTATTATTATACTCAACAAGCTGCTGCATATATATAGGTAAATAAAATCGAACGTGCGGATCACGCGACTGCGGCGTCGGCGGCACATACGTTAACGATCGACGTACACTTGAACCTCTGACGTTGCAACGAGGTAATCCAGTGATTTCTCTTCGACTAATATTTATACGTTAGCCTATACGTGCGTCACGTCGGACTAACGTGTATTACATATATTATAAAATACATGCGCTCCTCGTAAAAAGCGACGATGTAGCACGTGTTTCGCCCTTGACTATACATTCGCTGTCCGTGTACACGATAATTACGACAATAAAGCTCTAATCGCTTTGCTAAGTACGCGCGCTCAAGTACGCGATCGCTGTTAAATGAAAGAGTGAGAGAGAGAAGAAAAAATAATTACCTAGCGTTTTCGAAGGTAGCCGATGCGCTGCTGCCCACCGCGCCGAAAGCTACTCCTACGGCCAGTCCCTCGGGGATATTATGTACCTTAAAGCGCGACACAAAAAGACATTATCAAAATCAAGTTCCAATAATTCGATACCAAAAGCGGACGAACTTACAGTAATAGCGATAACGAGTAACAATATTCGTTTCCACTGGTCGTTTTTGGCCTCGCTGCCGGGATCCTCGTACGTGGCCATCACCTCGCCGGACTCCTGATTGCGAATGGGATTCGCCGGCTGTCTTCTCCGAGCGTTCTGCTCGTAAAAACCTGAAAATAATGTCCAAGCGTTTGCGAAAATCGCAAATATTAGTTGGTCCTCTCGTCCGCGCGTGTGTATCGCGTATTAATTGTTTATATTTCATCCCAGTAGTATTGTAACCCAAGTAGTATGTCATTATGCTTATGTCAGCCATTTCCCATCCGCAAGCAACCATAAAGTTTTAATTAAATAACGAATGATTAAAATTTTAGCGATCTTAAATCATACATTATGTGTGACAGATATAGCAACGAAAAAATGACTTAATTGAGTTAAATGAGTACTTGAGCCCATACCACATAGATAGATTAGTTTTAAATTTAGGTAAGAATGTAGAATTTTCATAAGATGGTCAGTTTACATAGATTTTATATTGAAAGCTAATGTCAATTTTACTTCCCAGTGATTAAATTTGTGATTATGCTTCGTTTTGTAGTGTTAATAACAAAAGAAACAATATTAGAGTTAGTCAATATTACTTCACGTTTGAATTAGCAAGTTATCTAAAGAATTGTAAATTATTTTAAATAATAACCCATGTCTATGTTCGAAGCATGCTTTGATTAATCATTTGTGAAAAAATGTATAAGTAACCTTTGCAAATTTCAACCACCCGTCATGCGTCAAAATTATATTTGAAGGCGGATCCAGGACAAGTCTTCGCGTATAAGATTTTTTACTTTTTTACCTATTTCTCGGTGCACTATGTACAAAGTTCATACTACGTAAAATAGCTGATAAATGCGATTGGCAGCCGCGGCATCATAAAATATGTCAGGTTTCGTAATATTACGGCTGAAAATAATTTACGTGCGCGAAAAAATGATGAACTTGCAAGCTCTATACTTTTCAAACACTGCCTGGATCCAGCCTTTCGCTATGCAAAAAACTTAATGTACATAAGAGCGAAAAAGAAGTAACGAAGCAGATCATTGGTTGGCTTTACAACACTCTCGTTCTTTTCATATGAATTTTAAAAAATTTTTGGCTTCAACAGCACGATGGAATTCTGATAAACTTTCGTTTGAAAAGCATCCTTTGCAAAAAAAATTTCAGCACGTTCGCTTCAGACATGATGGGATTTGACGTTGATGTACATTTCAAAAGTGTAAATGATTGAACGATAAACGAATGAAAGAGCGGCACGAATATTTTTACTTTTTTCAAAATCCCTTTTTTTTTAATGAAAAATATTAATATATTTTTTTATTAAAAAAAAATTATTCAGGAAAAGAGTAAAAAATTAAGTTATTCATTTTCTTACGCAATGAAAATAATTCTCGAAAAAAATTGCATTACATAACAATAAGCATGATTCTGACCATTGATATATACCAGTGCAGATTTTCAGTCATCAGATTCAACAATGCATTCAAACTAAAAAAAAAAAAGAAAACAATCACAAAGAAGTAATAAACAAAAAAAAGAGACAGAAACTAAAAATGTAAAATACATAACCAACGTATAAGTACAATACAAAGTATAACAAAAAAAAAACTGAAATGACCCCGAACAACCTAAAAAAGATATAGAAAACGAATAAATAGAAATATTGAAATTAAAATCAACAAAGGTAAAAATAAAAACAAAAAACATCAACAAAGTGTGTGTAGAGGGAGCAATATCTGAGCGTGTTGTGTGTGTGCGTGTGTGAATCAGAGGGGGTACCATCGTATCTGTCGGACTCGGCCTTAAATGTCCCGCTGGCTTTAGCATTAACAACAACCTCTGCCGCAATGTCCTCTTTATCACTCTTTAGCTTAGTCTTGGAGCGCGTCGCTCTGTATGCGACGACCGTGGCGACGTCGTCGCCGGGCAACTTTGTCGTCGTTGCCGCCGTCGCGCCTTTCGTTTTAGCCGCGCTCTTATTAGGAGCGCTGCGCTTTGCTTTTTGCTTGCGCTTGTTGCTGTTCATCGTACCGACTGACTGCATGGCGAGCAGCACGTTGGGCGACTGTATGCCGAGATACGTGATGAGCGCGTCCGTCCCGTAGACGAAGGCCGCCCCGATGAGGAAGCCGATGGCCACCGGCACGAAGGCGTACTCGCCCTCGGCCCCGTACAGCTTCGACTCGCTGGCCATCTCGATCGCCGGCGACAGCAGGGACCAGTAGCTCGCCGCCACCATCACGCCCGCTGCGAAGCCCAGGCTCACGTCCAGCAGTTTTCTCTGCAATTGTCCCAAAAATCCAGATACGGAATGAAATTAAAAAATCTTGACCGACAAATTAGACCGTTTATATACGCGGTTTTGCACCCGAGAGCGAGAAATCAAAAGTAGATAATTTTTTCAACGCCGTCACCGTTTTTTTTCCGACGCGCTAGATAACGATCCAGATATAGTTATTTTCATTAAAGTTTCACTACCGATTTGTCTCGAGGCCAGACTTAAAAATTAGAAACGATTTATGTCTCGTTAATTGACCTTTTCAGCGAGCTTTCCAAATCAAGTGCACTCGCTCGTTGACATTATCGTCAAATATCGATCGATCGTTGATATTTATTATCGATACGCGCATAAATATTCGAGCACTTGCGGAAACGCGTGTGACGTGCGCTGCACGCATAGATAAAAAAAAGTAAATATCGTCGCATTACGCATCGAGAGCGCGCGCGAACTTGTCGTGCTTGCACAAGTTTGCCGAGCCAAGCTTTTTATCGAGAAGCTAAAGAGAGAACGCGCTGCAATAGACCAATTTCTCGGAGTTCTAGTCGCAGACACGCGCGCAATTCATCGAACCGCGCGTAATCTCATTGATAACGATTAAATCTTGCGTAATAAAAGCTGTGTGCACGCAGCGACGACGGTGACAACAGGAAAACGTTCGACAAATAAATATTGCGTTTGACAATGCTACTCGAGAGCAGCAAGCAGCGAATGCACTTCAAAGAACTTTGGTATACGAACGATTCATTAAAAAGGCATCGCGCTCGGACGTGTTGCGTTGACTCGCGACGACGGTTATTTTTTTTCATTTCGTTGACTCGGAGAAATATAAAAAAAGATTCACGGCGAAATTCGAGAGTACGCGGATTCAAGGAAATCGCTTATTCGAATGACGATATAAGAGATGAATGTCAATGGGTAGATGTCTCCTATATCAGCATTCGCTGCGACTACGTCATATGGTCGCAGTAGCAGCAGTCGCGACTCTTGTCTTACATGTAAAATAGTCCCGAATAGCTCCAAAATGTATCGATCTATTTTTTTGTTTTTAATAAATAAGTATATGGAAAATGATTGAATCTTACCTGTTTACCGCGTATAACGACGACGACAGCGGCGCCAGCAGCTGTCAGACCCCAGGTAAACAGGGTGCCGAGCAGAGCCTGCGTGACCGGCGAGTAATCCTTCAGCATCTTTCGGCCGTTTCTTTTTCTTCAGCGAGTCTATATAGTACGAGCTTTAACACTACCGGCGATTGCACGCAGGACTCGATAACTGTTTATACGGAGTCAAATAGAACTTTCAGCCGACACGAAGAAAAAAGTCGAGATAAAAAAAAGGAGCGAAAAGAGATATCCGGCGAATTTATGTATCCGATCGGCGGCACACTCGGGCAGTTACACGCGCTCGCGGTTCACGAATACATAATAACGACACGATAATGTATAAAAGTACACGCTAACTACTACTACTACTATTACTACAACGACAGCAGCGTGTATGATATGCTCTCGCGGCGCGCGCGAACCAATGTGCGTATTATACTGGTTCGTCCAGTTGGCGCGAATTATATGCCTCTCTGCATTTAATGTGGCAGGCCGCGCGAGCCGCTCGTGTGTGTCTGCCACGGATTAAAATGTACATAAGGTGTTTTATAATATATAGGTGTGCTGTATATATAGTGTTTTTCCTTAAAACCTGTGGCAGCGGCGGCAACACTCGCGGGATCGGGCACTACTCGCTGTGTGCGTTGTGCCCCTCTACCCGCTCAAGTAGCAGCGGCACTCAGAAGCGCGTTCGAGTTAGCGCGCGCGCGTGTGTTTATACGCGGCGCGGCCACTATGTAATTCGCGCACTACTCCGACGCCGCCGCCGACAACGATGCCGTGTGTGCGTGCGTGTATTACACTAAACGACTTTATAATCGTTTCTGAGTGTACCCGATTCGACGCCGAGTCTTTTTTTCTTCGTCTTCTTTTTGTTGCTCCGATTTTATCTTTTTTCTAATTTTTTTTCTCCGTGTATAGGAGCGCAGTACTGTCAGTGGGCACTGTCACGTGGACACGCTTGGAAAGCCAACAACTGCTGCTCTCGCTCCTTTTTTCTTTTTCTCCTTGTTTCGTTTTTCCTTTGTCTCTCAGTATTATCCTTAAACACTTCGGCAAGGTCGTTTGTATTGAGCTGTTTCTCCGCCTGCATCCGCACTTTTATTTTTTAATTATATTCAATGGCTTCTAATAACAACTTCCGCAGTGGTGTCGGTACGATGCGTTGCTGCTTTTTATTTATTGTTATCCGTGTCCAATGATCCGCGCAAGCGGCCGGGTGGCTGCAGCTTTTTGATACGGTGCAGTAGCTCGCGCGATGCAGCCGCAGCAACAACAAAACACAAAACAGCAGCAGCAGCAGCAGCAGCAGCCCGTTACGTTCGGCTCGTGGAATTTTGCATAGGCCACGTATTATACGCGCGACGACGAGCCCCGCGCACACATAACATCTCTCGCTCCCTGCGCGCGGCTTTCACTTATAAAAGTCGAAGATTCAGCGATGCTGCACACCATATATAGATGGATTCGCAAACTATGTGTATGCGTGTGCCTATGTGACTGTGGGTAATATCACGATCGCTCGCGCAACGTATATCACTTCTCTTCCGGTCGGCAGCTCGCACTACGCCACTATACAACACACTCGTTTACTCTCACGTGTGTCCGTGTGACTATCTGCCGTGCTTGTTCTCTATATAATCTATGTGTATGTGTGTGTGTGTGCGAGGCAGCAGCACCGGAGAGTTGAGAGTTCGCACAGCACCCACGCACGATCCGATGCTCTCTCTCCGCTACTGTATAATCTGACACAACTGCCTAATAGTCGCTGCACCGCTCATCGCAATCCGTCCAGCGCTCGACGCTCTTTTTCTCACTCTCGCGCGGCCGATCAGCATAATACACGGTCGTTTGTTGTCAAGCTGTTCTATTCTGACGGATCCGCTGCACGTGTTTGTACACTATGTACGCGTGTGTATCGACGTTGCGAGCGCGTTGTGTGCGCACACCACCACTACTGCTGCAGCAGCAGATGTCGGAGGCGGCCGGACGGAGTCGGAGCCCTTCAAGCTCCGCATATGCGCACTTGTACACGACACGTTATAACCTCGCTGTGCAGGGGGTGCTTTTCCCTCTCTCGACGTGCCGAGCAATTTTCTCGTTTGCCATGCTCGTGACGAGTTTTGCGATCCGTCGTGCAATCTACACTGATACTTTCACTTTTTAAATTGCCCAAAGGTCGTCGTCGCGCGAGCCACAGCAATTTTCGTCGCTTTTATGAAACACCAATTCCACCATTCGCGGCATGCGATACTAAGCAAATGATGATAAAAAAAGTATATCAGAGAGCGACGATGCGCCGCCGACTCATTCCTAATCGATAGGTGCGTAAACTTGTATGCATTTGACCGGCCGAGCCGCGTCGAGCGAGCTTTGCCGCTGATCCTTGGTCGATTACAAGCACTTACGGGACTCGTCTTCCGTCTTATATTGCACAGAGACAATTGGTCGACTCGTCGCGCGACAGATAATACTACGATACACACAATATGCGAAGCGGGGGCAGAAAGCAGAAAATCGACGTCTCGCCGCGTTGCATGCATCGATGTTTGCGTGACGTATACGTGTACATGTGACTATATATACACACGATGATAGCGCGGACACACTGACTGCGCTCGTACGGCTGTAATAAGTTTGCGCCTTTGTGTGTGTGTGTGTGTACGTGTGAGAGCTATGCACGTACACTTTGGAGGCGCAACGCGTGTAAGCAATCGTGTATGGGTTGCCCGCTGTGTTCTCCAACGTCATAACATTTCTCATGCGTGTATACAACATTTCATTGCGCTGTTGCCGGCCTTCCGTAATGACACTCGTGTACAGTCGATACGCTAACGCGTAGCAGACGATTGATATCTGAAAACAAATTTAGGTGATAGTTTGAACGCGAATTCTTTTCTGCAACGTATTCTCATCGCGACGGAGGATGATCCATCGATTCGATCAATCATTCAACGAGAAATCGTTCAATTTCGGAATGACATTTTAAAAGTACAGTTATAATAACGAGCCAGTTGGCGCATGAGCGCAAAATTTTGGCAACGTCGCGGAACCGATTTTCACTGATCAGTGATTCGCGCGCCTACTGCTTGGGGGGCGCGGCAGTCGTGCGTCAAACTCCGAAAAATGGCGTCAGCCTCGGTAAGTTCAGCAGTGCCGCGTCTTCTGCTTGGCTTTTCTCAGTTTTGTCTCTCTGTGTGTGTGTCTGCGCGTTTTTTTTTTCAATTCACATTTTTTGCTATTGATTCACACCTAGCTAACATCGGGATTTTGTACGAGGCGTTGCGATAACGAATCTGATAAACCGTACGTAATTTTTTCTACGGTCTAGTTGCTTATCAGAAATTACAGCTGCCGCACGTTTTCTTTGGGTGTGCGTGTTTTCAACTCGATCGCTTCGTTGCTGTATTGACGTGTATGTTTTAATACACTGAACATGTTGTGATTCACAAATTTTCTAATGATCTTTACATAATTCAGTAATTAATTATAATTGACATTATTGCATCTCACACTATAATTATGTTTACATTTTATATTCTCTAATAATTAAAAGATCACGATAAATTTACAATTAGTTTTGCAAATTTAACTTGAAATCTACAATTTTTGAGCGTTATATTTATAATTAGTAACTTTTTTAAACAAAATTTTCAATTCAACTCATTAATGCTTAGTTAGATTATTAAACAATGTGTCATTTCAATTGCAATACAAAGTAATTTTTTTACAGGTTCCTTTACTCATGGATGACGATACGATAGCATTTGGAGAAGAAGATGCAGTGCGAAAAGGACAGCTTACGTATGAGAATTGATTCTAACCATAAGTTTTAATACAATCTGTAAATTAATTCTTTATAATACTTTTAGGCATCCATATGTTACTTTCTTTCATTTAGCATTTCGAGTGACAGCCATAGCTACCTATATGTTATGTGGTTGGTTTTCAAATAGTTTTATAGCTAGTTTTGTATCTGTTATACTTTTACTATCAATGGATTTTTGGACTGTCAAAAATATTACTGGAAGATTAATGGTAGGCCTTAGATGGTGGAATTATGTCGATGACAATGGTGTCAGTCACTGGGTTTTTGAATCCAGAAAGGTCAGTAGCATCATAAAGTATTTTTTTAATTTATCCGTTAGTATTGTATACATTTTAACATATTTTGTACATCATTTTTTAAATGGCTCACTTGTAAATTATTTTTGAGTTTATCAAAAATACTTAAAAGAAATAATACTTCAAAATATTTAAACTGTAAGATTTGACATAATTTTACTTGATCTGATAAAAGCCCTGTGTTTCAGGGCGCTCAACAGAACCAAATCAATCCTTCTGAATCCAGAATATTCTGGATGGCATTGATTCTATCACCAATACTTTGGGGAATATTTGTATTAGTTGCATTATTTGGATTAAAACTGAAATGGATGCTTCTAGCTGTAATTGCTTTGATTCTTAATGGAGCTAATCTCTATGGCTACTTTAAATGTAAGATGGGTGGAGATAAAGATATTTCATCTGCAACTTCAGATTTTTTCAAAAAACAAGTCATACAAAATGTAAGTATTTTTTTAATGTCATTCTAGTATTTAAATATATTTTCTCAAAAAATAACCACTAATGCTGCTTGTTATTCATTGAAGATGGCAACCATGATGACTAGGAGCCCCCCAAATGCAGGAAATATGAATCAGCCTACCAATATAATTTAGACTAATTTGTGATATTAATTTAATTTACTTGTGTGTAAGTCTATGAATGTTTTGTACAAAATGAATTGTTTAAATAAATTTATATTAATTGGTATTTTTTTAAATATCATTCTGTTTCAATCATCTAAAGTTTATAAGATTATATTTTATAATATAATATAATTTAAAAAAAATCAAAATATAATTTGGTGACATTAAAGTGAATGAGATTGACACAAAATTTACACATTATTTTCTAGTTTATTAAAGCCTTCAGGCAATACATAATGTACATGGGATTTCTTCATTCAAGAGATTTCTATTAATTAATATTATATTTCATATTTTTTTCATTTTATTAATGATCTTTAACATATTGTGTATTTTTTCATAGATTGCTGTATTCTTTGTAGCAAGTCAGTATCACAAAATACCTCTTCCATTTCATGTTGGTTTTAAATATAAGATTCATTTCAACGTTACAGATTTTCGGAATAATTGATTATTCAAATTTCTTCTCTTTATTCTTACACTGGACAAAGATTACAACAATCATTTTCGATCTTTCAAATCTCTTTGAAAAAAATTCTTTTTAACAAATTATAATAATCATAAAAGTGTCTTTTACTTAACATTAATTGCTTAATATATGACAGTTAACAAATAAATGCATACATTTTTATTGGGTATCAATTTATAGTTTCACATTTTTATATAAATGTATCATACATGTTAAAAAATTGACGACATAGGTAAAAATGTAAGTATTGATTAACTTTACAACGGAACAGTTTAAATATAAAATAGCAACATCGTGGTCATAAACTTAAGTAAAATTCAAAAAAAACATTCACTTTTAGAATAGTTAAAAAGTGTCGAAAACATTAAAGAGATGGAGAAGAAAAACTCTCGGAAGGCGCAACATTCGTCCAAATTTTACTCGTATACAATTGAGGTGATGTTTACTAATAACTGTGATACAATATTAGTTTTATACAATGTTTTTTTTCAAAGCACTATCGCTACTATAGTCAAGTCAATAAATAAAAAAACCTTAACAATGCATGGCATTGACAGAATTGCGCCTGAATTTATTTTATACATCATTTTGTAACTTTGACTTCCAAAATTACAATTACTTGTAAAAAACTTAATTTTTATATGGCTAACTCAACAATTAAGTAAAATCTATTAGAACCGTGATAAATATCAATGATAATAAAAAATTTTTTGAAACAATACGAGAAATTTTCACCTTTACTTTCAAATAAGCTCTCGTCGCGTAAAATATCAAAACTATTTAAAGGATAAAGTTTGCAATAACTATGACCTTTAATTTTCTATTGACAAAGTACAGCATGAATTCATCGTAAATATTTATCAAAATAATAAAAATCAATAATAATAGTAACAATTTACTCTTTGTTTCGCTTAAGTTCGTTTTAAAATACGCAATACAGTTAAAAATCGCTTCAAATTAAAATAACGCTTTGCAATGTACACTATGCAAGCATATTTAAAAATTAGACGTATAAAAAATGTCAAAATTACTTAGACTATCATAGAAGTTACTAAAAATACTTCGAAAATTGCGCTAAATGTTTCTACATAACAGTCCGAGTGAAATCAAAAAATAACACATCGATTCAAATATTAAGTTATGATTTTTCTATTGCTTTTTAAGAATAATATTTATAATAATCTATGTGTACGTCGTATATTTTTATCGTTAAATTATAACTCATGGTGGGATGGTGCTTTATATACAATAGTGAATCCCCGTGATCTCGCGTCCATTAATTAGTTTTTTTTCTAGCATATAAAGAGAGCGCAGAAGTACAATTCAACGCATTTATTTCTAATTTATACCAACTTGAAAACTCACTGTCTAATGAAATCGGGGGCGATCCTTTATCTGTCTTTAATTTTCGATGGCACAAAATTTCAAGATAAATTGAGTTTGTCGACATTTGGTATCGAATAGATTAGTCCATTTCGCGTTCAATAATATATAGTTTTATTGTTATACTCTTCGTGTTCAATTATAGATTTTTTATCTGCTACATATTTCTTATTGTCACCGAAGACAGAAGTCATGTTTTCTCAAAATATTTAAAAACCGTAAGTATCAAAAAATTATTGACATCGTACTACCCATACCTTAAGTTGATTTAAATATTTATTTTTGTACAATCTACAAATTGATTCGATGTTCCACGCATTTATGGAAAAATATTAAATATAACAAGTAAAAATTCGACAAGTACAATTTTACACAATCAAAACAATTCTGCGGCCGTTACAAAACAATTTTATAAAATCTTATTGAAATTAATAAACGCTTTTATAATTTCAAAAATTAAGCTTGTAATAATCTAAAGATAGAGGATAAATATAATTCAGTACCGTACACTAAACATTTAATTAAACGCTTGACACAAACAATTCGTAAATAGTTATTGCAATGTTCCGATGACACAAAATTAATCAACATGATTTTGAATGTGATACACACAGTAATTACGAAAATACTAATCGTCAGACATTACAAAATTTCATGACGTCCATTTTAACAACATTATATCAAAGACACGATATTAAGTATATATCATCGATATCATTATAACATTCATCTTTGTACACGTTTTTTTAATGATATTAAATATGTCATACTTTAGAACCACGAGAGACACGGGTCAACAACGTTTGAAATTTTTAAACATTTAGTGCGTTTTCTTCATCAGCTTTGTTACCTATTCACACATGTTTTGACACTTTCACCATCCACTCTGAATTCGTTGAATAAACGAGTTGTACAGAGAGTTTTACAAAACTATTACTTGCTAATCCATATTTGTTTTTTATATTATACTTCTATATAATATTTTTGCATTCCTAATGACCCTCTTTTATTAAATGCACACTAAAACTTATAATCATTTATTACTAACTTACTTACATCCTAAAATTCATGTTTAACACATTTAGTTACTCAAAATTTTTCCTAGCCATCTTTATACGAGATATCGAAACTTCTCGTTCAGTCATTCAACTTTTTCTGTCACGATTGGATTTGGCAATGTTTATTTATTATTGCTTATGATAAATTCATAAGCTTAAAAAAAAACTTATAATTCATAATTTTCGAAATCTTTTTCACGTCATCTTGCTGAACGACTATTTGTACACAGTCTATGTATAGAAAGGGGTTACAGGCAGTAATAACATAAGTATAATAGTTACTTGATATCTGGAATCACCCCGGTTTTCCAGATAGCTCTTACTAATTCGCGTTAATTATAAAGATATAAGTAATACCATCATTCACATTTGGAAACTCGCTCATTCGCTCATTAAATTCCTAAGTAAGCCTACGTTCTAATACATTTTGTAAAAAAATTGTTAATCGTCGAATTGCAAAAAAGATGCACTTGGATATGTTTTTGTTTATTTCGGTTATTTCCTCGAGAGTATACAGAATGTCAGGGGGAAGGTATTTATATCACTTTTTCAAAGCTCGCGTAGTAATGAACTGAGTAGTTAAGTCAAGAGTCAAGTAACTGAGAAATGGGTCATGGTCTATTAAACCTCGTCGAATTCGCTGGCAGAAAAGCCCGAAGAGGGCGGCGGCAGATCGAAGCGACGTCGTCGCTGTAGTGCTGGGGTAAGCGACGACGACGTCTCGTCGTACCACTAGACCTTGCGCACTTTGGCAGCTCTTTCGATCGTGTGTTCGCGACTTCGGCCCATTGAACGGTCCATCGACGAGGTATTGTTATTGTTACTACCACCGATGATAACACCCCTGACCGACGATCCAGTAGCGTCAATCATCATTTCGTGTCTCATCAAGGTATTGTTTTCCATCGGTTGTCAGTTAGTGTAATGATCGAACGAACCTAGATAATCTAGACTGGCACGATAACAGAATTGATACTGATCCTGTTGGTATAAATAGTTGTATATTATTAAGTTGTATCAAATGCGAGTCGTAAATTATAAAAATAAGTTCATACCTCAGTTTGCACCATGGCCGGTCTCTGAGTACGCAGTATCCTAACTGTTTGGAAAATATCAACGACACCTTCGTACTGCATGCGCTCAAGAACAATGCTGAGAGTAATGAAAACGCCGGTCCTGCCGACGCCGGCACTGCAATGAACAGTAATCGGCCCATCTTGACCAAATTGTTCCTTGGTTTTGTGCACCTGACCGATAAAGTCGATGAATCCGTCGACGGCCTTGGGGACACCTTGCTCGGGCCAATCGATAAACTGGAATTGACGTACGGTACGACTCGAGCCATCGCGAGCGTCCGTCACTTTGAATTCTCGTAGTATGTACTGAGGCATATTGTATTCAGCAATCGGATCAACTACGAAGCATTGATAACGTATTGAACGATCGGATGGCCAGTACTGGTGACACTTTTCTCGTCCCATCTCTTTCAGTTTTGTCAGCATGACAACAATGGTCGAGTTGTGTTCCCATAACATTCGCCAGAAATCATCGGTAGTATCGTTAAGAGGACCTGAACAAAGTTTAAAAAATGAAATGAAGTGTTTATTGTTCAATTACAATCACACTTATACGTTTTTTTTTCTACCCACCTTGAGTGGCGATATATGCGCTGCGATATCGGTAGCCGTCAATCAGACTAGCATTGATGTAATCCGAACCCTCGATGTTGCGTTGAGGTTGCAAACATACCCTCGTGCACTCGTAAGGCAATATATGTACAAGACGATTTTTGTGTTTGTTGCACGGCAAGTTGGCCGATATGAAACGCGTCGAGTCGACTTTAATATTCGACAACTTTTTGAATTCCAACTCCATGCCGGTTATGTTGTCGATTTCTAGCTGCATTAGTTTAGCCATGTGCGAGTGTAAGTTTCTCGCTGGAACCTCGGTATTTCCACAAATGACGGCTTCAAGAAGAGCATCGTGAATGAAAACGTACTGGTCCTCGGTTTGGACCATGTAGTTGCGCTGAGCTCGGAGGCAAGTGACGTGCCCGTAAATGTCAATTGTTTTTTCGTGCTTGATGCGCTCTAGCATGGAGTCAATGACGATGAAACAACCAGTGCGGCCAACGCCGGCACTACAGTGAACGATCAGTGGGCCAGCATCGGACGGATTCAGAATACGGACGCGACGCAAGAACTGTAGGAATGGAGCTGGATGCTCGGGTACGCCGTGGTCTGGCCAAGCGGTAAATTGTAGTTGCTTGATTTCGCGACGCTCGCTGTAGCCGTGTCTACAGACCTACGTAAAAAAAAATATCGAGGGTCATTTCGGGATTTCAATTGAGGTAAATAAAATTGAGCCTGTAAAAAGGTTTAATCTTACTTGGAATGTTCTTATGCAATAAGTAGCCAGTTCTTGAACATCGCCAATCGTGACCTGCATTTGTCCATAAGTCTCTGTACCTCGAGTTGGCCAATATTGGTCGCACTTGATTCTCGTTCTTTCCTCAAGTTTGGTCATCATAACGATTGTGCTGGATCTTACTTCCCAACACATGCGCCAAAAATCTCCGAAAGTGTCCGCTAATGGACCTTGCGTAGCTACATAAGCATTTTGCTTTCGATACCCGTCGCAATAATTGGCATTAATGTAATCTGAACCGGGTATGCCATCGACCGTTTGCAGTATAACACGTGAATGGTCATAGGCTATTACATTAGCGTAACGGTTCTTGGATGTGTTGACCTGAAATATAAAATATTGATTGTAATGCTTGTTCTAAAAAGTGAACAGAATTTAAATATCCCAATCATACCTCCATATTGGAATGATCCCACGTAAACTGCTGCCCAGGCTCTATAGATTCATATTCTTGACTGAACTTAAGATTGTCGTTCGCTTTCAAACGATCGATGTGATTGCTTAATTCGCTAATGGGTATAGGCGGGTGAGATATCATGCCGGGCGTCTGGAAATTCAACCGGCGCATCTCGACTGGATCGGACGGAGCGTGATTAGTATTTATGTCAGCGGACATTAAAGGCCTTGTTACTGCCGTCTGGTCAGGTGCTTTACATGGCTGTCTGCGTCTACGAGATGATTGGAGTTTTTTACTTCTTCGATGCAGGATGAGAAACAAGCAAAACAAACAAACGAAAAACACACAGGATGCATGCACAATGATTAAAAAATAAACATTAATAAATGCAAATGAGTTAAAATATATGAAATGATAAATTAATATGTAAATGCACTAGCAATTAAAACAGAATTCATGAAAACGAAAACATTGAGATTCTTATTTCTATTGCTTACTTTTTAATTACGAATAGCAGAACCAAACAAACGCTGACCATGAGAGCAGCTATTATGGGACCAACCACCCAGACCATACCGGGTTCTTGGCCACTCCTATCGACGGAAACCTCCGGGTTACCATCGATGGGCGAATCCGGATGTGGGCGACGTGGAGGCTCCCCTGGTGGTGGCTCTCTCATATCCAACGACAAATATTCTGAGAAGGGCGAGGATGTGTACAAATGCTAAAAAAAATTATCAAAAATGTAGTAAATTAATCATTAAAATAGAGAGTATCGTTGATATTTTAAATTTCATACTTTTCTCGGCGTATCGACAATTGCTCGAACAAATATTCTGTAACGCTTCATTTTGTCAAGTTTGGCATTTAAAAATCCTTCATAGGTACCATCGTCACCAAGGTGGAAAGTATATGGAATATCACGATGAGGAAATTTGGCAGTGACGTAAGGCTTATTGGGATTGTTGTCTTTGGAATTTTTGCCAACCAGTTGATCTTGCGTAAATTCATCTGGCTGCTTATTGGCCGTTTCCAGGGACTCTGGCACGACGATCAAGTAGTAATGGGAAATTGGTCCATACTCTTCGGAAGCTTGGGGCAGTATAACTTGAATTTCCTCGCCGTTGACAACTCCATAAAAGGCTGGGCCGACCATGGGTTTCGGTGCAGCCATTTGGGTAGTGACAGTGATCTTCGATGGAGGTCTGTACTTTTGATCTGGGGGTACAGCGCTAACGTTCACATTGTACGTAGTGAATGGCTGCAAGTCTTTGACTTCGGTACTCAAGGTATTAGCGTCCAAGAGTATCGTGCGTCTTGGTACTATCTGCGTTTGAGTCATTCCTTGCGAATCAACGAACTCTTTGACCGCGTCAAAAGATATTTTGTAGTTAATGGGATTGAGTTTCAGCGGTGTCGTCCACGACAGAACCATCGAATGCGTCGAAACCTCCGGTGCTCGTAATTGCAACGGAACATCTTCGGGCCAGACTTTGACAGTAGTTTTGACGCTTAGTCGTCCTAAATTAGTTTTGTAGCGAGCAGCCACAGCAACGGCGTAAGTAGCGTACTTTTCGAGATTTAACAAATCCGCTGATTCCGTTAAGCCAACGCTCTTATTTTTCCATTCATCCAGATCCTCAACAGCAGTGGTGGTGTAAAAGATTTGATAGCCAACAATTTTGCTTAGATTTGGTACTGGATCCCACCAAACTTCTGCACTTGACTCCGAAGTTGCTACAGCATTCACCGACATTGGCGCTCGACCGATATCCTTGTCTGTAGTAATAAACAACTTCTCCGAGTACGGACCGCCACCGCGTAGAGTAAGAGCTTTGACGTGGAAGACGTATTCAGTATTCTCTTCTAATTCTATGAAGACAGCCCGTGTTTTTGTAGTATTACGTGTAACCTAAAAGAAACAACATTTTTAGATTTGCACATTTAACTGCCAAGCATCTAATCAGTGGACCAAATTTACCTCGCTCGTATGATCGATCTTTTTATGAAATTGGACGTTGTAAGAGACGATGTGACCATTTCTGAATTTGGGTGGTGGTGGTTCCCATGTTATGCAGACCGTATCAGGTGTTTGGAAATTGTAATTCAGATTTATAGGAGCCCCGCTTGGTGCACTTTCCTGACTAAACCAATTTCGAACTTGTTCTTGACCGTAGCCCATAGCATTCCTTCCAGCAACTCGAAATTCGTAATCAACTCCACGTTCCTCTGTAATTTTTTATTAACAAAGTTATGAGCTTAAAAAATCCAATAAATTTTGAAGGTATTTTAAGGTCAAAGGAATTCAAAACACTGTTGAAAGTTTCGATTCACATTGACGATTAATTAACTATACAAAGTAATACAAAATGAATTTATCATTCCAACATTAATAGTCGTTAATTATTACACCTCACAATAAGACATGATAAATATTGTAATGTTTTACGTCTAGACTGCTTAATCGACAGCGTAATCAATTATTAACTGAAAATCAAGCTTAAATTAACGTTAAATATGTATACGTAAGAAATTACCAAGGTCTGTTATTCTATACGAGAATCTCTGATCACCCTCGATGTTGATTTCTTTGAGGGTCTGATTTTTAACTCCGTATCTTATTCTGTATCCAAGTATTTTTCCGAACGTTTCTTGAGGCTTCTTCCATTCAACTTCGATTTCGATCGGGTCTTCTCGACTCATAACTCTGTAAAATGATAATAATAATTATGTGTATTGCGTATCGAACGAATGAAAATAATCTCGAGATGTAAAAACAATACAAACTTGACGGTAAGCTGAGGTTTCCCAGGCACTCCGCCGGGTGTTTTCACGTGAGCCGGAAGCGAGCGAGCGCCATCGCCCTTGCGCGTGAGGGCAGCAACTTGCACATCGTAGCGCGTGTCTGGCTGTAATCCGCTGATGTTCGTTTGCAAAACTTTTTCCTCCAAAATGATACTGAGAATCGGCTCATTGAGCTGAGTTTGACTCTGCGAAAGGGGAAAATTGAGCGTCATACTTTGTATTACATTCGACGTGTCTCGCCCCGTAAGAGCATAAACCGAAGCGAAAATATCTCTCTCACCTCCTCGCGAACCTCTTGAACGTAAACGTGATATCCTCGTATAATGCCATTGCGGTCGTAAGGCTTGGGAGGCTCCCACTCGACGTGTATCGTTGTGGAATTGATCGCAGTTGCCTTGACGTTCTGCGGATCGCCGGGTACTGTGCAGAACAAACCCCAAAGTCAGACAGTTAGTAAAATTCGCTCGCTTTTCATGTATAGGGCTACGTGCTGTACTCTCAACTAAGCTCATATAGAGATACATTCCTTAGCATACTCTCTCATTTGCATGCGCGCAGACGTGTCTCTCTTTCTCTCCACTCTCTCTCTCTCTCTCACTCTCTTGCTCCAACTGACACACACTCACACACGCACGCACGACATTTTCGGACACATTCTCAAGTAATTCCATTCGCACAATATAACGTAAATAATTAAAATAATTATGTGCTACTTTAAAGCTAAATAATAACTATGGGTATTTATTTTCAAAATTAACGACGAAGACAAATTATAATAAAATAATGAATACTAAATAGCTTATAATATACTATAATTATAATATGATGAAGGGTATGAATCGATATTTAATCAATGATGCTGAAAACAATAATAATAAAATTAGTATATAAATCAACCTAGGTAAATAATAGTTGCGCTAAATTCTAATAAAAAAATAAATAAAGCTGTCGAATAATAAAGTAATAAGTAATAAGAGTACAAACCAAACCCAAAAAAGATACATACTTTGAAAAGAGATTTAAAATAAAAGCGGGAATAAGATATTCTGCAAGAAAATGAAAACCAAGTATAAACATTCAATCGTCCATTCATCAAATTGCACCCATTTTCGGTAATCCATGCGGCTATTTAATTTATAATATTCTGATTTTGCGTGAAATCAAAACAACCTGCTTTATCGTTACAATCGGGGGATTTCAAATCGTTACATTTGAATACCAATATGAATATTTACTATTTTATCATTGAAAACGCGATGATTATTGTTGCCGAATACATTTGATACAGAATTGAAATTTGAATAACAAATTCAAAGGACCATGAACATAACCGAAAACCGAAAACAATTTATATTATAAGTTCCATTTTCACCAAAATTTCGAATCACGAATTTAGAAAGGCACAGAAGAAAAACATTGCATGATTTCTCCAGTTTTTTACATAAAAACAATTAACGGCATTAAAAAAAATAAGTTTTATTTTTTTTTCCGTCCGAATTTCTAAGTTTATTTAAGGCTAGTTAAGAAATATCAGCATGATGTCTAATGGATATATACACGTAATTTTATTACGGAAAATGGTTGTAGCTGTCTGTAGTAGACATAAAAATAACGTAGTACTCGTAAAAAATTCTGATTCGTATCAAAAATTCATCAAAAACATCAGAAAGTCAAAAAAATTGAAAAATTATCATAAAAATGACAAAAATTCTGACATAACTCTTATGAGTTTTGGTAAAAAATACTCACTTATGTCTGTAGCACCATTGGAATTCGCCAAAAATTTGGAAAAAAAAAATTACTCGTCAAAAAATCGTTCATAAAAATAGTGAACGCATTATTGTGTTTGTGTATGTAAAGTGGAAAAATGGTAAAACATTTTTAGTGTGTATTCAAAGATTCCAATAGATATCGAATATTTTCCTATATCATAAATCCAATCGCCAATTTAATCGGCCCTCTAATCTCTTACGTGTGTATGTCACGACCTTTGGGAAATCAAACTCATAATTTGAATAAAAATGTAATTTTACTACAAAAACAAATACATGTTTTGTAGATAATCTCGAGAAATTATTTTACATACTCTCAACGTTTAAATGTGTTTTTTTGTATTGTTTTTGCAAGTAAAACAACCTTTTTACAAGTGATTGAGGTGAATTTTGATGGTGAATGTAGAAATGAGTATGATTAAAAAGTTTAATGGTCCCTTGTTATGTTCATATGATAAATTTTCGGGAGACGTGAGAATAAAATGATTTTTTATTTTTTTAGAATGCATGCGCAAGTATCTACTTAAAAGATTGAAATGCATGGCTAAAAATTCATGTCACTCTGTCTCGCGTTCACATTATACATAAAACAAAAACCTTTGATAAGGACAAACTTGTTTAATATATTAATATTATAATCTCATTCGGAATCAGACAGTTAATTGAATATACATCCGTCTCGGCAGCAGCGCGAGACATTGTATGATATGAATTATGACATCGAGAAAAAATGATTCAAATAATAAAAATGTAATTTTATTTTAAAAAATGAGGAAAAAATTTGTGACAAGGATTTCATGTAAATGTTTGTGTATGAAAAAGAAAAATATCACGAGTTGAAAAATTGTTTCAAAATTCAAAGTTTTCCAAAATACGAGAGCCAAAAACACCGCTCATTTAAAAATTGAAAATATTTCAAAAGGAAAATGATCGAATCAAAAATATTGGTATAAGTCATTTCGATCACTCTCGCACGCAGAGTTACCTATGCAATATACATTATTATTTTGTCTTGAAAATAAATGTTTCAGTAGTTAATATTGGTTCCTTACACAGTTGATGAATTTCTCAAGGATCCATCATGTTATCAACTAGTTATCAGACGTTCAATTTTATTGGTATTCAAATGATATTTCAAATAATGATCAGTTGACTTCAATGGACTCTAACTCTTGATTTCATTTAATCCATGAAGAATTATCGTTTTTTTTTAAGTCAATCTTACCTGAGTACATAAAATTATTATTGATACCATTTAATTACAATAATGAATTTATAAAAAAGAATTTTTTCGGATCTAGCACTGTATTATTTCATTTTTTAAATATCCTACCTACTTAAACCTTTTAACAAATGAGGTGACCGTGGTACGATATAGCACAAAAATTACCCGAGCCTAATGTAAAATATAATATATATTATACATCCCGATGCAGCCACTTTGTTCTCTTCCTATTACTCTTCTCGTAGCCAGTCACAAGAGGAGACGGAGCACTTTAGTGAGCACAGAGAAAAAAAAGATAAATAAAATAACAGACGTATCCTTTTTCACATAACCACACAGTCACGCAAGCATTTACTTCAGCACGTAATATCTCACTCGCTCGCTCACACATGGATTACTCGCAGTAGAGCAAAGATGATATCCGTTCTGAGACCAGTAGCTAAAGTAGTCATTTACACGTGATAAGTTTTTGTTCCTATTAAAAAGCTCTTGAATCAAAACGGACAGTGTTGCTCTTGTTTTAGAAAAGAGAAAAAAGTGCACATTATCACATATGTAAGTTATAGTATAGAAGATAAAAGTGCGGTGCTGCTGCATTTCTATGGTGTGGCTCTCAATCTCGCGCCATACGTTATGGTGTGTTTCAGTAATAAATTGGCTGTGCTCTTTATAGATATAGATGTGATATACACAAAGACAACACATAGTGCACTAGATCGTCAGTGTATTGTATTTTATACGTATATATAACGTAGTTTACGCTCGAGAAGTACTCAACAATGACACTCATTAATAAAACACAACCCCATTGCGAGTGACAAACAGCATTAGCGGAGTGACAAACTGACATATTTCACGTTCGAGGTGCATCGAGTGCTTTCATCATATTATTCGGTGCGTGTATATGCTATATACAATAGATATAAATAGTGAATTATAATAATATACGCGTGCGGTGCGAAAGTGTCCGAAACGCAATATATACGTTTATATATATTTAGGCTGTGCAAATTCATCCTGGTGCTATAAGTGACTTTTGCATAGATAACATACAGTGTCATACATAATCATTACTGCACGCATAATATGGAAAAAAATTAAAAAATAAAAATTGTGCTGCAGTCGATTGACTTAGTGTGGAGCTTATAGTATCATATAGATCGATTTATAGAGGTGATAGTCTGTGCAGTGCTTCATAATAAAGATTTTATCCATAACACCAGATGAAAGAGTGCAAAATAACGCGTTAAGGTGTTGCTCGATAATATTTCATTAATAATACTTTAGCGGTGCTTTTTCACTCGTGAACTCATCTAATAATTTTGTGCGATACAATTTCGTGATTTATGATATATAAGTGAGAAATAAAAGTTTTGCTACTACCGTGGTAAAAAAAGAATGATTGAAAATAAAAACTTAAAGATGTGTACATGCTTGGACTCACTCGAGGTGGTAATAAAGAAATTGAAAAATATATATGAATGAAAAAGACTGAAAACCAATAGAGTAATTCATCATGCTCTAATTGTATGTTCAAACGATAACAATAGAAGTGTAAAACGATTGGTACGTTTTCGAAAATTTCATACAACACCAGTAAAAATGGTGTGGAATAAATTTATTTGAAAAAAAACATACTATTTGAAATATTTATGACATAAGAACAAAGATTAGAAATATGGGGTTCGTAAAGAAATGACTATAACTAATTATATACCAACATGTAAGCTGCCCTCGAGAATTCATTCATGAATAAATTTAATGTGTAAGATATGCCAATAAATGCGAAAGTGAAGTAATAAATTTGGCAACTTGCATGTTGCATGACAACTACATTATAAATGAGATTCAAATTTGTAGGAATAGATCATATAAGACGGAAAAATAGAATTGCATGATAGAAAACAATGATTAGAAAGAAAAAATTACTAAATGTAAAATGCTTAAGATATATAGGATGATAATGATGTGAAACTAAAAAATGATGATATTTTTATAACCTGGATCATCCTCCTGTAATTGCAGAGAAAAAAAATGATAATTTTAAAATGACTTAGGTTATAAACAAGTCTGTGAAAATACATTTCTTTTAGTTGCATATGAAAAATGATTGGACGTGACAGTTTTTCAAAAATCTTTACATAAATATGCTGAAAATGTTTTAAAAATTGTTATTGGTGAAAAATATCATTATTCTGCTGCGTTCAAAAATTGTTCTTTCAGCATTCAAAAATCCAAGATCGCCGAAAACCTGAAAAATTATTTGGGTTTTCGATGCAAAAATTCCAAAAATACAAAATTTCGCCAAAAAATGCCGCTTAGTGATGAAAAATTCCTTATCTTTTGTAAAAAAAGCATCTTCTGAAGATGATGGCCAGTAAAAAATTTTTTTAGCAAAAATATTTAGTAATTATTGACGCACGTTTGTTTGCACTATGTATTAATGAACTAGTTTTAAAAATTTCTTTCTTCCAAAACAAATAAATTCAATAGACATCAATAGTAAAAAAAACATTACATCACAGTATAATATGGATTAACAATATTTCAATCTAGAACTCAAAACTACAATTTTTAATTACAATAAATACAATTGTTCGTCATTTATTTTGTTTATTAACTCGACATTTTCTTGACATTTTTTTGCACTGGGAACAGACTATCAAATACAAGAGATCATCTCTATTGTACTGTTGGCGTATTTTTATATTTTTGGTTTATTAATTATAGACGCATAATGATCCAACAAAACTGTTTTCATTTCACTACGAAATTTTCTTTATTTGTACATTAATTGTTAATCAATTCAATCAGTTATTTTCTAATGAATTCAACTGCAAATAAATAATAGATTTTCTTAGTGAAATGAAATAGTGTTGTTTCTTCGAATTTGGATCTTCACTATTATGTTAACCATCACCACTTATCGTATTTGTCTTAAACTTAAATAATTAAAATCTATCTGTTCGCTTTCCAATAAGTAATACATACCGTCTTCTTGGGTGCGTACAGTTATGGGATAACTTGGCGGTCCATCGCCGACGCTCGTGCCGGCTACCACCCAAATTCTGTACTCGGTCCATTTTTTCAACTCCTCGAGCAGGTACTCGGTCTTGCTCTGTTTGACGAACGTCGATCCCGAATCGCTAATTCCCTTCTCGACATAGTATAGCTTGTAGTACGTGATGGGGCCGTTTGAGCGTTCAATCGGCGGTGGCTCCCATTTGACCAATATAGACGTTGCGCTCTGCGAGTAGCCGGTTACATTGCGCGGTGGTGCGCCCGGGACTGTTATCAAACTCCGTTATAGGGGATGGTAAAATTCAAGGGTTTCGGATACTTATGATTGGATGGTTTGGTATTTTTTAGTCTTTTTTTTTCTTATTAAAAAAATTAAACCAAAAGTAGAAGAAAACTGTCCATTGAAATTTATAGACAGCCTATAAGAAATAATTCGGACGTGGAAAGTATGATACTTTTGACATGATGAGAGACGTAAATAAGATAGGTGTTAAAACAAAGATCACTAGATATGCACACAACACACACATATAGTAATATCAATGCAGTGCTTATGGTGCTTGGCAATTATGTTGTATATATATTTTTTACAAATATATTGTAAATAGAAAAATATTATAGAGAGATTAGCATTCAAAAAACGACTCTTGATCGTTTGGCAAAACATGCAGTGATTCTCACTCTCCCACACGTGAAAATTCTCCCCTTTAATGTATCTGTAATATTCCCTAATGCAATAACTACCGATATGTAAAAATGTTTAAACAACGACAAATGTCAAAACAAACTACGGTACAAGACTGTTAAAAAACGTAGCATTACTCGGGGAGCTCGATCTCTTAACAATCGATTATATTTACGTGTGTGAATATGAGGAAGCATCATTATAGATAAATTCTCAAGTAGAAGTGATTTATATTTTTATATACTTGGTGCGTGAATAGATGTGAATCTAGTGTGGTCCAGACCCACCTGTCGATCGTTCGATCGTCGTTGATCGGCTCGCGTTGCAAACTTCTCGAGAGCCGAGAAGCACAGCGGAGTCGATCAACGAACCAACGAACAATGATATGTTGTTTGTATTTACCGTACTCCTTGGTGCGAACGGGTAGCGGTATGGTAGTTGCTCCTTCGCCCCGTTGACTGCGCGCCGCCAGCCAGATGTAGTAGAGGGTGTTGGGATACAGGCCCGTCAGCGTATAAGTGTCCAGTTCCAAAATTTTCCGATGATGTTTTTCCTACATTTCGATATTTATACGTTATTATAATTTAGTCTTCAAAAAAGTATTATTTCCCACTCGAATCGTGTATGCACCTGTGCGTAAGTATCGTTCCAATAAAGTTCGTAACTGAGAATGTTATCGGCACTGTGAGCGGGTTTATTCCACTTGAGGGTAACGGAGGTCTCGCCGATGTCGACAGCCTGCAGATTCTCGGGCTGGCTGGGCACGCCTTGTTGCGTTTTGATTTGCACCGGTGTGCTCAATGGTCCTGGACCTATGCTCGTCAATGCTTGGACGCGAATCGTGTAGATCACGTGAGCCGTCAAGTCGGATATCGTCGTCAGTTGGTTGTTGTCGACCGTTTGGAATTGCCAGTTCGGCATCGGCTGACTGGGATCCGTCGTGTAGTAAACCTTGTAGCCCTAAATGCGAACATTTATGATATATCAAATCAAGTTCTATTCTTTTTTCTTTAATCTAGTATTCAAATTGATGACATTTACCGTAACTTGACCGTTTGGTGTTTCCGGCTCGTCCCACTGAATTACCATAGTGGTGGAGCTAAGCGGTCGAACTTGAACGTTGCGTGGTGCGCTCCCGGGTCCTGTGAAAAATCAAGCATTCGAATTATTCGTGATTTGAGAATGAAAAACTCCGTTAACAAGTTTATCTTTAATCTCCAGTTTTTAGAGCATTTTCTATGTACAATTTAATACTAAAAAATTTAGTTAGTAGCGTTAAACTAAAAAATTGGACTGAACTAAGTTTAAAAATACTTTAGTGGCTCGAACTCTGCCGTTCTCTCAAAAATGAATACACTCTTATGTAAATTTTTTAAACCATATTAAAATACGAAAAAAGAACAGCCGCGGTAGAGTGATTTGATATTTTCATCAAGTCTTGATGATACTAGGAAAATCGTGTCACACGCACACTCATCTAACTCGTTAAAAAAAATACATGTTTCCAAAGTCGCAAAGCCACGAGAGAGAAAGAGAGCGAACGGTTCCGTTGAATGTTTCATCGCAATTTGCATGCAACAAACATTTCAATAAAGCATAAATGAAGCTACATTTTTCAGGGAAACTTCCATCCAACGCGTTTGGTTTTCTATTTTCTACGTGTATACAAAATGAAAAAAATCAACTGCATTAAAAATATAAGGCACACTCTTATATTGAGAGATTTTCGACTTACTGGCACCTCCATTTGTTGAATCCGCTAAGCATTGGATAGAAGAAAAAATAGAATCAGTTCGCTTATACGAGTGATTTTGAACATTTTTTAGTGCTTTTGAAAACACAAACGAGTAAAATCATATTTACATGCGTAATTCTACGCGAGTACATTTTCGTATTCGTTTGTGCTTGAGATTAGTGTCTATGTATTAGTGCTATCTATCTATCTAACACATGTGAGTCGAGTCAGCGAAAATCACGACAAAACGCTGACCGAATTTTGAATCAATGGCATTGTTTGGTTATTACAAAAACTGGTGAACAAAATAACTATTTTTCAAAAAAAAAGGTAATGCCACAGTACATTCATGTTCATGTAGGGTGAAACAATCGTTGAAAAAAACAACAGTTAGGACATAGTAATGGAGGAAAGTGCTACAAAAATGCTTTTTAAATGTCACTTACATGTTCGTATCGACAAGACCGTAGTTGACGGCATGAAAAACAAAATTAAAAAATGGTTCCCCTCAAAAACCGTTTTGAAAATATTTGTATATTGTGCAAAAACACTACTGATCTAGGTGCACATAATATTTTGCTAATCTATTTGACAATTATCTTTGTAGTCTGTTCTTATATTTAGTCAAGATAAAAGCACATGAATTCTCAAAAACGATTCTGATCAGAAAAATAAAAAAATTACTCCGTCCAAAAAACCCAAAAATTCTATCGTTTTACACGTAGACTCTTGCTCTATTCAATCAGAAAGAATATATTCATCAAAGCTATTGCTCCAACAAACCCATTGTAAACCTCCACCAGTGAAAAAAAAAATAAATAAATAAACCAAAACTCATGACTTGTACATTTTTTAAACAGAAAAAAAGATTCTGCACTGAGAATGAAGAAGGTTAATAAAGTATTCAGTATGTAGAGTCTGGAAAAGGCATATTAAACTGACTTGTTTCGCCGGTGGTCACGACGACCGGTGCGCTGGGCGGTCCTCTGCCTATATCGTTGACTGCTATCACGTAGAACTCGTACTCGGTGTAAGGGCTGAGAGTCCGCACTTGATAGTACATGGTCGTTATTCCCGATATCTCGGCGAAGGCCTGGTTCGCGTGCCTCGGCTTGTGCTGAATGACGTAATAAGCCAATTGATCGGGACCTTTGTAAGACCATGTCAGCTTGACCGACATGGCAGTTACGTCCGAGACCTGAACGTGCTCCGGCGCCAGTGGTAGAGCTGTATTAATGGAAAAGCGCGTGTCTCAGTAGCTTCGTAAACAACAACCCGCGTACGCGTGTCGGACTCGAGTTATAAATGTTCACGGGGCGAGAGCGATACACGCAGAGATTTGACGCTCTCTAATCGTCCGATACATCTCTCGCGCGCATCTATATGTAGCTATGAATTTATAAGTTTCGAATAAAGCCCAAACTCACAGTGAACTTTGACGAGGGTAGTGGCGTTGATGATGCCCAACTCGCTCTGGGCGATGCACGTGTAATTGGCCGACTCCTTGATGTCCTTGAGCTGCAGCACGTTCTTACCAACGGGCGGCATGAGATTGTCGGGCGTCAGATCCGTGGCGGGCTCTTTGCGCCACTTCACGTAGGGCATGGGCGCGCCGACTGCCACGCAAGTCAGATTCAACGACGAGCCTAGCATCACCTCGTTCACGGGATTCGGTGGGATCGAGAATTGCGGAGCCACTCGGCGCACTATAAAAGTTGCATTGTCGATACATGTGTTAGGCGTTGATAAAAAAATAGAACAAGGTAAAAATGTTCACAATATGTCAGGCGGCCGTTTGCAATAAATTTATAGCGATAGTGCGAGTACACACTGCAGATTCGATACTCGTAACGTTTTTATTACGTGATGTATAGAAGCTGTAGCAGCGTACATCGGTCTTGTCACAGCTGATAAATTGATAAAAGTTTTTCTGGGGATATTACTAAAATTTGAGCAATAGAAAAACTTGGAAATAGTTGCTTTGTCCCATCCGCGTGTCCCAGGGCGGCATTACAGTATGTCATGGAAAACTTTCCAAACAACGTACGTGCAGAGTTAATTCGATTACACTTACTTTTTACGTAGAGCATGGTCGATTTTGAATATTCCGTGCCGACGGTGTTGTTTGCCACGCACTCATATTTTCCCTGATCAGACGGCTCGGATTCCGTTATCTGGAGCGATCCTGCAAGAAGCAAATAAAAATATCGTATAATCGCATCATGAACTTATACAGAGAGTCGGGTAATGACATTTTTTTTTAACTACAAAACTTTTCGATTTTGCTATTCAAACGCGCTGGGGAGCGGAATCTTTAGTGCACCAGGTCGAGAGCGAGAAAATAATTTCCCAAGAGTGTCTGAGCATTTCTACTTCAAGTAAGTATATTCAGCGTTTAAAGATTGATCAGCAAGAATCCTTGGCAACATCCTTGTCATCGGATGCCGAATGAAAAAGAAAAAAAAAAGGAACGGGCGACGCCTTCTCCATTTAGACATCAATCGCAGAAGAAAAATCGAACGTCAACGTTCATTTGTTTACCTTTCTTGGGCCGTCGTTGTCTCGCTTAGATTAAAGCTCCTTTATTTTTCAAGCCGAGGCAGTCAATGGTACGAAAATAAATGGTCAATGCGAGAACTTGGAGACGCGCGCTTGCGAGCTCCAAGTGAATGGAAACAAACTTATAGGTATATCGTCCTTGGTATCTCTTCTGTATACTCCAGGAAATAGTATCAAGGCTTTAAATGGAAAAAATGATGGCTTGATAAGCAGGATGAATAAAAAGTCCGACTGGCAGTTGGTTACAGGTACTTGTCACCTTTCTCTCTCTGCAGCCGAGTGACTTTACAACGCATTGTTAGTTTAGTACACAAAGCTATTCATAATATCGACTCGCTCAATTGCGACAATAAAACGTTTATTAAGCGTATATTATAACGACGAACGATACGACCAACGTCGATGCGCAGCGTAGTTCAACTCAAAGAGGAATATCGCGCTGTGCAGTTTATATATTGTCGACGCGCTCGCACATCGTTGAATCATTATGATGTTATAATTATCGATAGAGCTTCGCGCGCGATTATTATTCGATTTCGTTAATGCCTTGTCAAACTCGAAAGCCTCGAATGCTCTTGAACGCGGAAACGCTGCGCTTCGACAAAGCTCGATACTCTTTCGATTTTTATTTATCTTTTTTCATTTCACAGGGACATAAACACCGTGACAATTGAGAGGGGACGAGAGAGCCTTTCAATTTACAATATCGATTATGAGAACTATGCGCGCGAAGCGCTTTGAATATATAATCACGAGCCTGGGAAATGCGAGCCACCGTTTTTTATCGCACGTAGAATCTGAATTTTTTACGCATCGCGAACATCGAAAACGAATCAATACGAAGTTTTGCGGCGCGCGGAAAAAATGGACGAATTTATGCAAAGCACGCCAGATAAAATGTTAATAATTACTTTTCAATTTTCAATGTCGCGCGTATACCTTGTTGTCTTTTAAATAATGAAAAAAATTCTATGACAGCGAGGGTATCGCGTTTTCTAGTCAGATTACCACGCGACAATCAGTTGCTCGTCAAGTTTGCATAAACTGAGCCGGAGATCTTCGTTAAAGTCAACAAGAAGATTCCATAACGCAGCTGGTGCATTCTTCTCAATTTTTTTCAACAAAAAGAAAACACCGAAAAAGAAGATATTTACAAAGGTAACGTCAGACAGCGCCGAGAAGATCGCACGCAGACAGCTCCACGATGGGAGTAAGTCGATTATTTCGACGTCAGTTCGTTTAGTAAACATATCCCCTTTCGGCAAAAGACGGCCTCGCGTTCGCGATGAATAATGCTCGTTTTTTTACAATACCACCGAACTATCCATTATTACGTCGCTCTCGTAGGCGAGCTAGCGTTCTTAATCGCAGATACAGCGGATAAGCTATCCATTTCTCTTGTTATTATTATACTGTGTGTTGGATGGATTTTTCGGAAACTGACGTGAAGCCGCGCGGCGGCTACGGAGGGATCCATTGTGCGCCAAGTACATCCTTATTTTCGAAAGGAACAGACAACAATTGGGATCGATGCACACATCAAGTATTATTAAAGTCCAGATGAAATGCCATTCATACGATTGCTAAACGAGGAGTCGGCATGCACGATTGTCGACGAGCGCACATACCTATACGATATGCAGCGAACTTATTGGCTATCGATCAGAATACGTAATCGCGTACCGAAACGACGACGACGACGACGACGACGACGCGAAATCGACTCGATGGCTTTTTCTCTTAGATCGCATGTGCGCGCCCGTGTATACGTATAAGAGCCTGTCGAGCTATAAGTCATTGCCTCGTCCGAACTTTCTTTCTGCCTCTGTAAGATGTACGTCGAAGGATGCACGCGCGCGCAAAAGGAATCAATCGGCCAAATGCGAGCCCGGACGTTATTATTGTTGTTGTTGTTTTCGTTATTGATTTATCGCGCAGCGGAAGCTGCTGCCTTCCATCTGACAAGTGGTGTACGTACAGATACACGCGATAAGTATAGAAAGGTTATAAATCTTGTTAGAGCGACTAGCAGGTAAGCGCAGCTACCCGTTGATTTTCATTCACTATACTCGATATCGGAGAGCTCCGACTGGTATTTAATACTCTCGTTATGCCGCTTCACCGGGGCTTATATATCATGTACATATGTTCAAAAATGAAACACGGGATATCGATTATAATTGAGCTCGAGAAACGATGGGGATGGAAAAATTCATAAACTTTCTAGTCTGAATTGCGTAAGATAAAATCGATTTTCAAAGTACAATTTTAATGAGGTACGAAAATCCGACCGGATTCCGAGTGATCAGCGCGAATCGAGGGAACGCTTTGAGATATGCAGCGACAACATTTTAAAATCTAAAGCGTAAACTCGAAAACGTCCAATCCGAATTTCCGTTCACTTTCAACCTTAAGCGACGTACACAGAAATATGTTAAAAAATTCAATTAAACTAGCGATCCAAGCAGGTAAAACAATTTATCTGCTTTCAAACAAAAAGTTTTCGATTTTTATTCAAAAGTGCGAAATGAAAAGTCACGCGTACGATTCATGATAATGGATATGCACGCAAAAACGGAAATTTTCTGGTGCCATAAAACTGTTTCGATCTGTCCCACTAGGTACGAAAGATTAAAAGTTTTTAAAAGAAAAATGCAAACGATAATGAGTCTTATCTTATGCCGGGTCAAAATTTAGTTTTTTATTGAGAGTAACCGGACTATTTTTTCGTGCGGTGTACAAGGGGTAAATTGCTTACTTAATTGAACTCTGCCCTCGTTTCCTCTCACTCAGTGGGTCGAATTTATTTTTTCGTTGCAAACAGGAATCGGTCAGGTGCACGTATATGGAAACTTTTCATTTGTCACTCACGGTAGATTTTTCCTCGATGATGAGTAGGAGAGAGGGAGGGAGAATAAGAGTGAGGTAGAGGAGAGAGATAGTTCATTAAAAATTCGACAGTTCAAGCGTGGAGAACTTGAGCCGCTTCAATTATAGCAACTACATATCGTTGAGATTTAATTAAAAGAAGTTAATGAGAAGCCAGACTCGATCCATCGTATTATATACATTCTTTTCCAACGATTTCAAGACTCATCGCGATGATATTGCTACTGCTCTGCGACCCCCCACCATCGCTTATATCGTTCGGGCCGGCCAAAGTACAATTATACGAAAGAGAGAGAGAGAGAGAGAGACAGAGAGAAAGAGAGGAGGAGAGATATAAAGTCGTACACGAGTCCCTCGAATTTAATAAAACTCGTAAGCTTGCGCTACACGTACTCGTCGACACACTCTCGCCACGCGCCCACTCCTCTCTCTCTCACACACACACACACATTCACGGGCTTACGTCACGCGTGCAACAGCGAGAGAAAGAGAGCGGAATCAAGCAAAATTAATAGGATCGCGCGACTGAAAGAAAAAGATATATACTAGAGTGGGCGAGAGCTTTGCGAGGGATATAAAAAAGACTGAAAAATGGTTGCATGATACATATAGAATCCGATAACTCTGTTCGGCCAAGTGATATTGCTGTTTGCGGACACATCACGGTCTCTCGCGGCGACTCGACGCCCGAAAACCTTGGTCAATTTTTTCGAAGCCATGCGCCGAGCTAAAAATGAAATTTAAAGGCATGTAAAATTCGCTATATAGCCGCTGATGTCGTATATCGCAGTGGCTGTGCAATTAGAGAGGAAGCCGTGAAATATTATTCACCGAAATTGGATTAATAATTGTTTAGTACGAAAAAAAGGAATGAAGTTAAAAACGATGCTCGGATTTAATGAAAAGATTAGATTCAATTAGATAAGCTTAGGCAGATGTATTTATTTTTACAGAACCAGCAGGAGTAGTGGCGTTACTTCTAAGCTAAACGAAATATAAGAATATAGTTGGCAGTTGAGTTATTCGACTCCAAGTGGAATAGATTCAACAGTGGTCAACTTTAGGGTTGAGGTAGCTGACATTGTGCTTAAATCCTGCTGTGCCTGATATAGTACTTATTCTTATTACTCCAATTAACATAATGAACAAGAGAAGGAGAAAATGATAGAAAGCATACATTTGCATGTTTGAGCAATTTGACGTTCATAAATATTATATGATACATTCTAGTCAGACCGAACGTTGATCTCTTCTACTTGCCGAGTCCAAACGCACGTTATCTCTAATAAATCACGAAAACGTCATTATCGCAGACGGTGTCCTCTGGAAAGCGCAAAAGAAGCTTCCTCTTTGACGAAAAGAAAATCTCCATTGCACGAATCTCGAAGAAAATGGAGGGAAAAGCTAGGCGAGAAAGCTGCATCGGATGCTTGCGCCAAGAAACTCGTAATAGTGCCGTACGTGTATTACGTGAGCAAACACGCGGTATGAGTGCAAAAGGAGCGCCAGAAGCAGCAGTAGCAGCAGCAACATCAGAAAAAGGAGAGTAACAGCAGAGAAACGTGTTTGCACAGACCAATATTGAAATATCTCTCTTCTCATACGTTTAGCCAAGCAAATGCAAGTCGCGCCAGTGTACGTACGTACGTACAAGCCGCATATATATGGCCGATTCTCAGTGAAATTGAATGGTCAAAACATCTTTTTTTCTGTTAACATAAAAAACTATTTGTTTTGCATGCGATACAAGTCCCTAAATATTATCAGAATTTTAGGGACCGTCTTTCACACATCTTCAGAGGCTCGAAGTTGACATTTTTTTGAAATTCATGGTTGCTAATATTTATAAATTTATATCCAAATTTGGTTGCTAATATTTAATAACTTTCAGAAAAAAGGCACTCAAAAATAGTCTGAGCACTTGAGGAGCTATCTACTGTGAAAACGTCACTTTTGAGTCTCTTCAGAAAAAGGGGTGATAAACACTCCCGAAAATTCTGATAAAATTGAGAGCAAAAACAATTAGTTTTTTGTAGCAGCAAAAAAAAAATGTAGGGCCATTCGATTTCACAGAGAATCTGCCATGTGTATATCTGCGCGCGCTGAGCTTCCGAACATATGCACATATGTGTATAGAAGAGGAGGATAAGTGTGTACGAGCGCCCGCGCGTGCGTTCCTTGCCATTGCTAATGTTTTTTTTACTACTGGGCTCGTGTGTGTGCGCACGCGCGCGCCTGTATACACAAAAGCCAAGGAGGTTTCAGGATCTTCAACTCGCATACCTCTGGAGAGATTTAAAATATGTGTGTCGATAAAATTTCACGTTTTGAAAGCCATCGTTTTCTTCTTTTTTTTTTTACTCTACGGTAAATCATATACGGCAGATATTCGTGCCTGTATTTACTCGCGCCGAGGCAAAGTCTATTTTTTACGCTGTACCGATTTCGTCTCGACACAAATGATTTTTTATTCATAACTTAATTTTCCATGGGTGTTCCGGTAAAATATTTAAAAAAAGCTACGCTTGTAAAGGATGTACTCGGCCAACACGGATCAGCTACACATTTTTGTGATTAAAAATTCATTTAACGTTCACCTAGCACAATTTCTGCGTACAGTCTTTTTTAAAAATGTATGAAAACCAGAGCAAATATTTCGAACGATGAAGTTTTTGTAAGGAAAATTTTTGTTCAGAAACGCCTTACATCTCTTTCAAGTCAGAATAATGAGATTGTGTGACGAAAAAATACGTCTCTACACAATACGTAGTAGTAAGACACAATCGCTTTACTTTTGGCATTTTTCATCCGAAGAAGCGACTGCTCGAACTTACAGAGGCATATAATATCATAGAGAAGTTTGTAAAAAAAAATTTCACTCCAGAAGAATATCGCCGGTTTAATACATATCCAAGCGAGCATCCGAACACGAGTGCCCAGGCAAGAACAAAACAACCAATGAGGTTAATAGACAAATGTAGAGATAAATATATACGCACGGGATGGTTGAACAAAAAATAGCAGCGCGCCGTATGCATTCGCTTCGCTTCGTGTTTCTCATCCAAAATAAAATAGAAACAGGCAAGTAGAAAAATATGTTTACACACGCGTACGTGTACTGTACATACAGGGTAGTACCGGGTAGATAAATGTGTGTAACCTTGGCGCACTACTGCCTATATGCACTATGTATGCGTAACGTATAAAGTTTTACTTTGTGTGTGTGCGCGCGCGCGCGTTTTCTATAACATTTTTTATCACGCGGCAGCATAGGCGGCAGTGGTACCGCTGGTGGTGTTTTTTTGTACACATTCTGCGAGGTAAGATATCGCGTATGTATATATATGGCAACGTTTCAGCCCGCTTGATAGACAACGGAGGAAGAGTTTGTACAAGAAAACAGATAGATCTGGCAAACAAATTTGCTCAAAGTATACTACTGAAGAGGGAAAGAGGAAAGAGTGGTATGGGGTTGTATACTTTATCATAGAGTGTATGATGCACGACTGGGAGGGGATGGGGATCGTGTATAGCCAAGGCCGTTTGGCACAGGCTGACAAGAATGGCGAATTGTGCAAAGAACGAAGGACTTTCGCGCGATACAAACTTCAAGATGCAATGAATAAGTTTTCGCGCGCACGTACGCACGCACGCATACATCATTATTATACTGCGGAGCGCGCCAATCACTTGGACGCAAATGGAGCAACTTTTATTGCGAATTGCATAAATGTTGTTCTACATCAGGTAGTGCGTAAATTTCTTTTTTTGAGAGTACAGATAGGTGACGTATTCTTCAATTTGGTTAGAATTCATTGAAGCAAATTTGAAGCTTATAAAAAACTTTTAATAAAAACATCATTGAAATTTTGGGAAAACGTACGCAAGTTCGTAACACGCGTGAGTTTACGGGCCTATATCTTGATAAAGAAAAAATAAAGGCATCGTTAAAAATCGTGGCTTACCTTTTAAAATTCTTTTGCTTTTTTTCGGTTGACTTTATGTATTTATATGCTCGCACGCACTGCATCTGTTTACGCAAACTTTTAGCTTGATTAAAAGGGTACATCGTCGGTAATTAAGGTAATGGCGTGCACATGATGAGGAAATTTTTGTTCAGATATTTTTAATCACCGAGAGTTGAAAAGAGAGAAAACTCGAGAAATCCGTAAGTAAGTAGGTTGAATTAGTTCCATGGCAGTGCAAATAAGCGATCCATCCTTGAAAATTCGATGGACTCGAGTTGAAATCGATCCATTCAGTGATTTTTCTTTTTCAGTACTCGACGTATAATTACCAAAAAGTGTCGATTAATGCTCTTAGTTTTTTTTCTGTTTAAGTAAAACATTTAATCGTCTCTATTAAAACTTGAAAAGCAAAAATCGCCCGAAGCTATTGCCGAGTAGAATCATAATTGAGCCGCCGAGTCGAGCTTGGGAGCATAACTTTCGACAAATGTCCGTGACATTGTATCGCGCGCCCGACTTGCCCTGGCGCGCAGCGAGAGAACGAAAGGTGACATTAAAACCTACGCTACTGTATAGCTACAGTAGTAGAAGCAGCAGCAGCAGCAGTAGTAGTAGCAGTAGCAGCTAGTCCTAGACTTCTTACATCCTGCAGCCAGCAGTATTATAGCTTGCACAACGGCTCAATTCAAGAATATGTATCAAGTTTCGCAGTATAGTGCGCGCACGGCACAAGTCGTCGACGTCGACATTATAATCTTATACGTTGCATACATATATACAGCAGAGCGAGCTACATCCAAGTTTCGGGGACTGTGGAGCGTATATACACGAGCTGGCTGCAGCGGCGCTGCTGCGAGCGTCACAGTTTTCGGAGGAGGGTGGAACGTCTTGGTGGCGCGCAGCAGTTAAATTCTCTTATACGCGCGCACAGGCAGCTAAACACAAGCAGCTGCACGAGCCGCTCGCGAGCTACAATTATATTCGTACGGGTTATACATCATTCGCTCTCGCTCTCGGTGAATATTTAAACGTGACTTTTCATGGAGTGAAGCGTCACTACTACTACCGAGGCTCGAGCGAACCTCTTCCTCTTACCGGCTATGCGCCGCCTCGCTCTGTGCGCTTTATCTCGCCTCTGCACGCTGTGTAGAGCGTAGAGCAGTGTGCGTTATATACCTGCGTATAATATTGTCTCGCTCTCTGTCTTGCATCGCCGAGAGATGTTTAAATACGAGAAACTACGCCGTGAACTCAATTTTACTGGCGCGCGTCGGAAAATGTCTAAGTTTTCGCGACACGCGTGTATGCACGTACGTGTATAATGGTGCGACGGAGGGATGACGAAGATAAATAAAAATGATTCTAACACGCGCACCACCGTCTGGACACGATGATTACTTTCGTGTAAGCAATTTTCGTAAAATATTTTCACGCAGCTCTCGCGTACACAGTTATTGCATTCATGAATAAGTTGAAGAGAGCTGCAGCGGAGGAAAACATCGAAACCGAGCAGAAATAATTGCATGTTTATAAAAAAGAAGAGAGAAAAAAATGAAATTTAATCATTTTAACATCTCGCTTCTTACTTGCAGGAGAAAGAAGGAGCAGAGAAGGGAACAACGCAAGCGCGTGGATAGAGAGAGGGAGAGAGTGAGTGAGAGGGAGTATAGGATGGGAAACATTTTCTTTTTCTTTTTTTTTTTCGTTGCACGTCAGACAAAAAACAGTAGTAGGTAGTGTAAAGCTAAAAGCGAACGGCGCTGAACAAAAAGTCTGTTGGCACGAAAAAGCATTCGGTACGTGGGTGTTGGGTGTATACGTGTGTTTGTACGCGTACATATATATACCTCGCTAAAGGTTAAAGTAAAGATTGCTGAAAGCAGATGTTCTTTCGCCGGTATAAGTACTAACTGCGCGCGCGCGCCGCGCGCCCCCGAGAAAGTTGCCTCCTTTTTTACTGCTGCGCGCTTACTTTCGGCTCATTTCCGCCCTAACTTTGCATGTCGTTATACGTACACACGTAGCCGGCTGTGTGTACACACAAAACCCTTCAAAACACGGGCTCGCGCGCACGCAGGCACAAGAAATGGTTTCGAGCCTTTTCGCCGCGTCTAGGACAAATGGCCCGATGCACACACACTGATTCGCGTAACGGCGCCCGAGCGTGGAGAACTTTGATTTTAATCTTTGCATGCTAACTCTTTATATGCTACCTCTCTAGCAATTGCAGCATTTATTCCTTTTATTTCACAGATTTTTCAACTAAACCGACGTGGCTGCTCAACCTACGTGTATTTATGTGTATACGTACACGCACGAAAATTCATAAAAATTACGAAAAAAAGTCGATCTCAGGAAGAGAAAGAGAGAAAGAGAAAAAAATCTTTTTTTATGGACATTATATGGAAGAGAATTTAACTGACATTCCAATGTAATATTCATCGATGCGCCCATTATACCACAAAAGGGCACATCGTTTATTTACTCTTTATTCTGCTTTGCGCTCTCGTTTGAGTTCAGAAAAGCGCATAACCTGCTAATAATTTTTTTTTGTCACTCTTTCTCTTTTTGTTTATACATGTAAACAACGGAAACTCTTGCGTGTCGCGTATGTAATGCACCTATACGTACGTATACTTCTGTACCTTTATACGCGCGGCCGGGTATCGCGACGATTTCTGTAGAATTCATAAAATTGTACGACTGGCAATTCCGCGAATATAAACGCGCAGATATCGGGGAGAAACGATTTTCGCGCGAAACAATTCACGCAACGGCTGAGAACAACGTCGAACGGTATATAAGCGCGCCACGGAAAAAGATGCAATCGAATCACGCTCTTAATATACTCGCGTATATAAACTCGAGAGCTTCGCTCCACGAGTTTATGTATCGTTTTGAATTTCAAAAGGTTTTTTTGTTCCCTTTCCTCTTTTTTTTGCTCGTTTTTATCGCGTTACGAGACGCGCGCACGCGGCCGAGTTTCCGCGAAAACTAACGCGCTTAATTATGAAAAAGTGCACACGCTTTAATCGAGCTCCACGCGAATGAATGAATAATCCGCGCCGCTAGCATATATCGAGCTCGCCGCAAGAGCAGCAGCAGCAGCAGCAGTACTCGTGATGAAGTCGTAGCGAAGCGGCGAGCATTGATCTGGCGCTGCCGCACGCGCGTGCGGCCGATATCATACGCGTGCCCATATAATGTACGTACATACCAAACGGCACTTGTCAAAGCACTCGCGTAATGGCTCAATTGATTTTCTTCGATTCCACGCAATATCGCGCGCTCGATATGGCTTATAGGAACAAATGGCCCTACATTATTCGAGCTCTAGCGCGTGGTTATTTAACTCGATAAATGCGCTCGTTTCGTTCGATTAGAGCTGCCAGCTCGCGCGCTATGTATTTATTCTCCGCGGCTCTACGTATGATTGATTTCGTTATGCGCAGCTCGCTCGACTGTACACATAATTAGAGTTTAGGATAATCATCGCAGTTGCACTCTCGTACCTGGTGCGATTACGTATAGATATATATTCAGAGTATGCGAGGTACTTACCGGTTTCGAGTACGGTGTAGCGTGGATTGGTCGTATCGATGGGCAGCATATTTTTCATCCAGGATATGATGGGAGTAGGCGAGCCCACGGCAGCGCAAGATAACAGAGCATTGTGACCTTTTTCCACGACCTTTGTCGTAGGTGCTTGAGTTATCATGGGGAAGCCTTGTGGCAGTCTTTCAGCTGTAACAAAAAGCACAGACGGCGCATTTATAATACCATATTTATATGACCGATATAAAAGCACTTGTTGCCGGTAAAACTATGAAAATTGGAAAATGTTTTTTCTCCGTGTATAAAGCGCGTCAACTTATAGGGATACTCGACGCGAGCAGCTATGTACAGCACAGCGAAAAAAGAAAAGTCTGATGAACCGTGGAATTGTCTGTCTCGCTCTTTTCTCTCTTGGCAACGTAGAAATCCTATTGAATCCGCTCATCAATATTGTTCTGCAAGTTGGAAAGTCGCGAGAACGGCGGGGAAAGGGGGGCGGGCGGCGGCGGCGCGAGCAGAATGGCTTCGCGTGCTCGCTCCCTTCGTGTGCACCGTATACATATAGCTAAAGATAGCCAAGTCGCGACAGTTGAAACGAGTATAAATAATGGACGTATCGAATGTTGCAGGACTTCTTTTCAATTTGAAAAATTGACCTGTATATGGAGTAAATTTAAATAATATATGTGCGCTCGGGGGAAAATTGATGGCTTTTATACAGTGAGTATTTTATGCGCGATTTTGCGCGAGTTAAATCGTCGGCATTTTATAATGGAAAGCGTTGTTCGGAGTTAAGTGTAATTTTTTTTTTTTTTTGAAAAATTCTTCAAATGCAGCCAACTAAAAGTTTACATTCTAGTTTGTGAGAAGTTTCAGAGCTGCATCGATCTTCAAATTCTACGAATAAATTGATTCCTCGTAAATTTTTCAAGCATATTGGGCTTTTGATTTTTATGCAACTCGCGTAGGAGGTAATAAAACTGTCGGATAATTTATATTTCAATATAGACGCGCAACAAGCTTTAGCCGAGCAAAACCTTATGGATCATCTGCATATACATATTACGTACAGGAACATAATCGAAAACTTAGGGGCTATCAGCATCCGTAATCGGGCTAATCTCGAGTCTCTCTCTCGCTTCCCCCCTTACTTTCTCTCGGCGTCGAGGAAACTTCTGCATGCGTGCTAATATTCGCCGCTAGCGCGAGCAGTGGTCCCGGGTAGAGCCCCGAAGGCTCTTTGCATGAAGCGTGTGCCAAGTAAACTTGGCCAAACTCAAGTTTGATAAAGTCTCGAAGCTGCTGTTGCGCTCAAGAAGAAGAGAGAGAAAGAGAGTGAACATACGACGACGACGACGACGACGACGTATTGCTCGATGAAATTTTGGTTTAGGCTCGAGTGCAAAACTTTGCCTGTTTTATCAAGCGAGCGGTTTTTCGTCCTTTCACCCTCTCTTCTCCCTCTCTTCTTTTTCTATTTACGATCGAGTGCATTTATACATCGAATATATACGTATATACGGTCAAGAGCAGCCGCCGAACTTTCTTACCCTGCTCCTCTCGTTCTCTCCTTTTTCAATTGCTTGTATATAATATGGGGCACGTACGTGTGCAAGTGTAGAGGGCTCGAAAAAGTATAATTCTTCGATGTCGAGGCAGACTTTTACCGAGGATAATATAGCTGCATTAATGGATGCAGGCAGGCAGTGAGCAGCGCCGCCGCCGTCGTCGTCGTAGCCGCTTTTGTACACATATATAATGCTATTTATATGTAAAAAGAAAGAAATTTTAGGAGTCCTGCTAGCGTGTACCTTTATGGCTCATAGAATTTTTATGGCTTTCGAGGGTTCTCTGTAATGGAGGCTTAAGGTTGAGTTGCTTGTTTGGAATGTCTGCATACGCGAGCGAGCGCGCGCGAGTTCCTAGCTTTAGTATATCAGGTGTGCGCATGCATACATGCACGCGTATACAGTATATATCAGCAGCAAAAGTTTGTTAATTTTTCGACACGCGCGGACTGGGGTGCACGCGTCGTACGAAAATGCTAAATTTCACTTCGGAATAGCTCTAAACGCATTTCGGCAACCGAACTCGACGGTTAATTGATTTGGTTTTCAAGCGCGAATATAGTATACTTCGGTATAATTATTCAAGCGCTAAACATTGATGACGACAAATCAGTTGTTAAAAAATATAAGCAACAAAGTTGGAATAAAAAGCCACGACACGATTCCATTTGATCAATTTTATTACCGTGCGAGGCAGTGGAGTTGAATCCGGGTGATAATAAATTCGTGCACTCCGTTTTAACAAAGAAAAAAAACAACAATGTATCTTTATTAAATTAAAAAAACAAACTTTTGATTTCGATTTGACAAGTTTAACTGTAATATGGTTGGGCACCAAAGCGTTAACGCTGATGAGAAATCGGAGCTTGGCAGGCCAGGGCGAAAAGGCTCTGCCAACGGTTTTGCTTAATGAGTATTAGCAACTGACAGAAAAATTCAACGTACAATAATAAAAGCCGCAACAATTTCGCGCGTATTTGTCCCACCAAGCTCCCATCTCACACCAGCGCCAAGTCCGCAACCGTTACAATTTGAACA